>JAQZBX010061872.1:0-17034 GCA_029593785.1 Cabassous unicinctus
CCCTTCTTGCATCTTTGAACACAGATTTTTGTCTTGGCAATTGCTGTCATTTAATTTTATTACTTTAAAGAGTAAAAACTCTGTAGTTTTCTTGTATTCAAATCCTTTAGTATTCTTTTGCTACAGGTTATTTAACATACCTGCCTGAGTTTTTCATTTGTAAAATGGAATGTGATACTGTATACCCCATGGGATTAAATGAGTTTCTACTACATGTAAAACTCTTAGAACATTGCCTGGCACACACACCCTTATACATTAGGGTGCTTTCGGCTATAGATATCATAAAACTCCATTCAAACTGACTTTTAAAATTTACTATTTAGGTAAGCGGGTGTAGCTCAGTGGTTGAGTGCCTGCTTCCCATGCACAAGTTCCTGGGTTCAATCCCCGGTACCTCCTAAAAAAAAAATTACAATTTATACACTTGGCATTCTAGAGGAAGGTTACATCAAAGTTGGTTGAGGTAATAGTTGTATTTCTTTGTCCTGTTGTCCACAGGATTGAATGTCATTAGAGTCATAGAATGGTTATTGGCAACATGGCTTTGCCGTTTTTGTCATTTACACTGAATAGGACAAAGAGGACTTCTCCCCAGCTGACAAATCTTCCCCATTAATCTGATTGGGTCAACACATACATGTCAAATGCCCAAACCATTAACCAGGGAATGCCACATTGTTTAACTTAGGCTATGTTCTCAACCCATGGCAAGAGTGGGTGGAATTACCAAATTTACTTTGATTAATCAGGCATTGTTGCTAGAGCCACCTATCTATTCCTAAATCTTTGGGGTGACAGATTTTTTTTGTTTGCATTCACCTCCCCCCAACCATAACTATTTTTAATCTATGAAATAGAATTTCCTTACAAATTAAATAGTTTTTACAGAAGTGACATTTATCATTGATGTGATCTGTTTGTTCAGTATGACTTTAGTCAGAAGGGAAGGTGGGCCTTTTATTTGTCCAGAAATTGTAAAAGTACCATTCTTAAGGAAGAGAAAAGCTGTATCCATTTTTGGGGGTACATTTAAGCTGAAAGTGAAGTCTTTCAGTTGGAGAATTTGTGGATATTACTGGAGGAATTGCTCTCTAGTAAGCAGTAACCCCTCTTCCCCAAACACTGCTATTTTGGCCAGAAATTTTTTATCCCAGATGGGTAGTCACCAGTGGATGTGTTTGATCTTTGTTCCTCATTAGAAGAGTTGAAATGGGAGAATCCTGGACCCTTAACAACAAAACTAAGATGATACTGAACATAATATTATGGTAATTTGTTTTAATCCTCCACTTAGACTGTATTGTAAAGAACATTTCTCTAAATTATTAAATATATATGTATCTTATTAAATATATATGATAGTGTGGGTTACAGTAATTTAATTATTCTCTTACTGATAGACATTTAAGTTGTTTTGCTGCTTTAAAGGATATCACAGAAAATATTCTCATGCACATAACTTTGTAGCTTGTGTTTATGCAGGATAAATTTTGACTGTTGCTGCCAAATTAAATTGCTCTCCAGAAAGCCTTTACCACTATATACTTCTGCCACTAGTCTTTAAGTGTTTCCCACTGTTTCACTAACACTGGATATTACTACTTTTAATTAATATTTGTTAGTCTGATAGAATTTTTGCCCTTTTTTTTTTTAATTTAATTTTTTAAATTAGAGAAATTGTAGGTTTACAGAAAAATCATGTGAAAAATACAGTGTTCCCATATAGCCCCTCTCTCCATTATTAACACTTTGCAGTAGAGTGGTACCTTTGTTACAATTGATAAAAGAATATTCTAATTACTACTAACAATAGTCCATAGTTTACATGAGGGTAATTTTTTCCCCATATATCACCCTATTATTAACACCTTGCATTACTGTGGTACATTGTTATAATTCATAAAAGAACATTTTTATAGTTATTTAGTGTAGTAATTATACTCACAATGTTGTACTACCATCACCACCATCCATTTTCAAAACTTTACAATCAACCTAAATAGAAATTCTGTATAAATTAACTCCCCATTCTCTATCCCTAATCCAGCTCCTGGTAACCTATATTCGAGATTCCAACTCTTGAGTTTGCTTATTCTAATTATTTCTTATCAGTGAGATCATACAATATTTGTCCACCCTTCTCATTTTTAATTAGTGAGGTTTGATCATCTTTTCACATGTTTAATAACTTTCATTTCTTCTGGCTTGCCCTTATTATAGCTATGTCCATTTTTCTTTGGGTGATTTACCTATAGATGAGCAAGACCTCTTCCTAAAATAAGGCTATTAAGCCACTCTATTATATAACATACAAAAAATGTTTTTGGTTTATTTCCCTCAAAAATTTATTCTGTCTTATCCAATGAAAATTAGAAATTTTTTATAGATACGTTTGTCATAGCTTTTCCTTTATGGCTTCTAAATTTTGTGTCATGCTTAGAAATAAGGCCTTTCCCCTGGCCAGATTATAAAAATTCAGCTTTCTCGGTTAAATTTATTTCAGTTTTAACCTTACTTATTCCTGGGTTTGGACACTTGTTTAAACAAACCATCTTGAACATACTATGGACATGTCTCTTATTTCTTTACATTTGTTGTTACCAAGGAAAACTGCCTAAGAATTATGACCCAAAAGTTACCCCAGATCCAGAAAGATGGTTACCAATGAGAGAACGTTCTTACTACCGGGGAAGAAAGAAGGGTAAAAAGAAGGATCAGATTGGAAAAGGGACCCAGGGAGCAACTGCAGGAGCTTCATCTGAATTGTAAGTTATGTACCACAATTGCAGTCACTTAGAACATGTGTTGGTTCTTTCTGAGATTGACTCAATGCTATTATTGAGAATCTTAATGTATTTTAAGTATGCAAAGTACATTCAGTTACATCACTAAATGTTTTGCTGTATGCTTATGAAAAGGAAAGAAAATGTATGGTATTTCTGGTTTGATTATATTGTAAATTCAGTTTAGGATTCAGGTACCTTCAGAAGGAAACTCTATACACTACGATCATTTAGCAGTTTAACTAAATATCTAAATAAATCAATATAAATATGACTAGGAAAAAAACGTATTAAAATAAGTTGTTTCTACATGGTAGGATTGTAGGTCATTTTTAAATTGTATTTTCTAAGCTTTCTAAAAATTGATATTACCATATACTGCTTTTTTAAAATTATAAAACGTAAAGATTTTATTCAAAGGAAAATGGTTGGGAAGCGGATGTGGCTCAAGTGATTGAGCTCCTGCCTACCACATGGGAGGTTCCGGTTCGGTTCCCGGTGCCTCCTGGAGAAGACCAGCAAGACAGCGAGCAGGCGTGATGGTCAGGCGCGGCAAGCTGATGCAACAGAGGAGTCACAAAGAGGAAAGACAATGAGAGACACAACAAAAGCAGGGAGCTGAGGTGACTCAAGCAATTGAGTGCCTCCCTCCCACATTGGAGATCCCGGGATTGGTTCCTGGTGCCTCCTAAAGAGAAGACGAGCAGACACAGAGAGCAGGCAGCAAGTGCAAAAAACAAGGGGGGAGGGAATAAATAAAGTCTTAAAAAAAAAAAAAAAAAATTGTTGGGGGTTGGAAAACCCAGGAAATAGAATATGTATGGGAGATTGTTAGGAGTGGCAAGTGGAATCCATGTACATACAAATTATATCCTTTTCCTTTGTTGACTATACGAATGACCAAAACTTTTCTGATCTGATGATTCCAGGGATGCCAGTAAAACTGTGAGCAGTCCACCCACCTCCCCAAGACCTGGCAGTGCAGCAACAGTATCTTCCTCTACAAGTAATATTATACCCCCAAGACACCAGAAACCTGCAGGGGCTCCAGCAACAAAGAAGAAACAGCAGCAGAAAAAGAAGAAAGGTGGGAAAGGTGGCTGGTGATTAGAATATTCTTGTTGCAGGCCATTTTTAAACTAGTCTCAGTGACACTAGGAACATAATAAAGGTAACACAGCAAGAAGCACAGAGCTGCTGCTCCCCATCCCCACATTTTCATAAATTTGTTTCCTTATGCATCAAATAGGAAAACATCTTTCTCAAACTTGATGCCTAGTGAGACTTGGCCTAGTTGTGCCATCTAGCTTTGCACAGATAATGAGGACTCAAAATAATTGGGCATTTCCCCACCTTATTACCTGGTGAGTTCTTCCTCTTTATGTGCTAACCTGGACTTTTTTCAGTTTCACAAACAAGGCATGTTATCTAAGATTTTCCCAGGTTTTAAACAGAAATTACTTCTGTTTCAACTGAGTCTGAAGATACTTGTTTCTATTCAAATCCCACTTAAATTATGTTTCAGGAGGCCTTAGGAGACTGAAAGTGGAATCTTCTGAGCATTCCAAATATCCATTTAGAAATATCATGTGATTAAAGGGACCTTTATTACTACTCTGGTATTCTTCATGTCATTAAATTGAGTGGCCACAGGAAAACTAAAGTAAATGTCTTGAATAATTTTGACCATAAATTCTATGTCTTGTGATACTGGAATATGTGATACTTTTCATTACATTTTTATATATATAAATTGGGGCTCCTTTTTGTCCCCATCTCATCTTCAGATTATGGTAACATTGTGCTGATTTAGCACCATTAAAGAACTCAAGGAAAATATATCAATGTTGCAAGAAGCTGACTCTTAGATCCAGTGTTCTGAAGTCAGATTGGTTTGGACTGTTTCAATCAGAAAGAGCATGAACATTCACTTCTTAAATTGAGAGGAAATCAACACCAGAGTTCAGTACCAGGCAGTATTAACATCTAACAGGATTGTTTGGCCCAATTAATAGATACTCATGGCTTGTCTTCTGGTAATGGGTATGACCATTCATTACCTTTCTCAAAGTAATGAAGTATTTTACAACCAAATTTGTAGTGTAAATGTTGCTCTTCTCTTTTCTTGCTTACAAGCCACTGTCTCATTGAACTGCTGTGAGACAGAAACATTGGGATCCTCCCCTTGATAGTATTCATTTTCTGCTGCCCAAGATATCATTTAGACATATGCGTATTTCCATGTGATCATATTACTCCATCCTTGTTAATAAAGTGCTGCTGTGTTTGAACAAATTATTGAAACTTCTTCAAAGGATTCTTTAAAAGGCTTTTCTCCTTTACTGTAGGAGAGAAAGGTAAGAAATGTGGTGCTGCCTTTCTTTTCAGCATAAACTTTGTGGTTGCATCTAAAGAGAACTTCTTAACATGAGTGATTTATTATGTCATAATACTTTTAAAGCTCTACAGAGAACAGTCTTTTGGTAGGAGTGACATATTTGCTCCTTCTGAATGTATACCCCTTTACAGGAATAATTGTTAGTGAATTTAAGATTTCATTAAATTTCTGTGAGATAAAGAGAAGATAATCATTTTTAGGTTAACTAAGCTTCAGAGTCTTAGTGAAAATTATCCATCAATGGAAGTTTTGACCCAAAGTACAACAATGAAATTTATGGTTCTCCACTCATTGTTATTACCAGTCATTGATATTAGCAGTTATTACTAAGCAACTGAAACTTCAGTTCAAATAAATTATATATGTCAAAAAGTGTAAACAGCTACATTAACTTTGCTATTTATTTCCTCTTTGGACAGGTCTTTAACCATTGACATATATACTTTGTGTGTGTGTGTATGTTTCTAATAACCAGTATAGGTACATCCATTCACTGTGGCACATTTTAAAATAAAATATTCTAGCAGTGAATATGGATTAAGGTGTATTGGGTGTTGACATACTATGGAGGACTTCCTGATTAGTATATCTTAAGAATTTTCTTTGAAGCTGAGAAGCTAAAATTGTCTCCTGCCCCTCCCAGCAAAGCCACAGAACTAATCTAATGGGATTGAGAGAACTCAGTTTAAACCTCACTGAAAATTTATGTTGGTATATGTGTATATATACAAATTGAGTAATAAACATTTTAAGTTACAGAATTTATCCATTAAGCACAGCATTTTCATGACTACTTGGAAACAGCTACTCTTAAAAACTTGCAGTCACCCAAGCATTCTAGAATCTATTTGAACTGTAGACCTGATGAAGGAAAGTCAGTTTATTGCACTAAAATAATTTTGTTAAATTGTGAATATACAAGAGTTCAATTTAACAAAGTACTAAAGAGGAACCATCCATCTATAACTCAATCCGTTTTAGAAAGTACACTACCTTTGAAAAGCCCTGTGAGTGCCTCGTTTGCTACAGATCGTTAGGAACGGCTCCACTATTGTGTTTAGTTGTGGTTTTGAAACCTGGCATTACTAGCAGCCACGATTCTGGTAGAATGCCAATTTAATCTCCGAGGTTTGTTTTTTAAGTGAAATGCATTTCTCCATTGTTTGGAGGAACAGCAAGCCTAGATAGCAGCCTCTATACACTCCTAGTGGAGTTAACACAGGACAGAGGGCGGCAAGATACACAACCTCACTTCACCTACCAGGCTAGTCCCAGGGTGTCGGGGAGGCGGGGAGTCATCCCTGGGGACGCTCACGACTGTAGCTTCTCCTCGGAGAAGACACGTGAGCTGGGCCGCCGAGAAGCCGGGGCGAGCTCGGGGATGATGCTGGAGGGGTCAGGCACTAAGGTCGCTCGGGACGGGGCCGGCGTGGCCCGAGGGAAACGCGCTGCGGTACGCCCTCCCGAGCCGGTGACGCCCGGGCGCGCTTTAGCCGCGGCAACGGCCCTCCTCTCCCAGCCCTCCCGACTCGGGCGGCCAGGCCTTTCCGTTCCCCTTGGCTGGGCCCGACCCTCCCGCTAGCAGCCCGGCTCTCCTCCCCGCTACGCCCCGCGTCAGCCCGCGGCGACTGAACGCGACATGCCAGGCCGCGACCTGCGGGCCCTGGGGCTGGCCGCGGCCGTGGTGACCGCGGGTGTGGTCTACGCCGCGTGGACCTACGTCTCCGCCCTGTGCCCCCCGCGGGGGCCACACCTGCCCGGAGCCAGGGCCGCGGCTCCGGCGCGCGGGCGCGCGGGGGAAAGGAAGGAGACGGGAGCCGTGGGGATGGAGAGGGCAAAGGCGAAGAGAGAGCAGGGAAGAAAGGAGCCGGAGAAAGAGAAAATTGGGGAGAAAGGGAAGGAGAAGGAGAAAAGGAAGGAGTCGGGGAAGGAGAGAATTAAGGAAAAGGAGAAAGAGAAAAGTAAGGGGAACGAACAAGGTAAGGAAGCAAAGAAAGAGCAAGCGAAGGAGACAGAGGAAGAGAAGGAACAATTTAAGAGAAAAGAAGAGAAAGAGATCACCAGCGCCTCGACGGGGACCCCGCTCGAGCTACCGGTAAGAGACCTGGTGCGCGCGGCCCGCCCGGGACCCTCCCCCAAGGCCATTGTCTGGCCTCAGACCCCCGCGCCGGCTCTGTTACATCTGAAGCCCCCGACCTCGTACGGTCTCTTGCGGGCTTTTTATTGGTGGATGGCAAAGGATGGAACACTTCGAAGGACCCATCGCCAGCCCCTTCTCACTGGCCCCCTGCCCACCTGCATCCCGCACCCTCCTCCTGCGTCCAACCCTCCCCAAGTCTAAGGTTGAGGAAGCGTTTGGTCTTCACGAGGATGCCAGAACGCCCCGTCTGCCCCTGTCTGTCCAGCGTTCCACCCTAATCACAGAGCGCCTGACAACATATAAAACCAGCTCCCAACCCTCCACGCCGTACACGAGTACACAGGCTCTCTTTCGGTTGAATACATTTTTATCGGAAGGGCCTTGGTGGCTCTTGAATTTTGCACTGTTTGCTTCTTTTGCATGGGCGCTGTGGTGACGGCTTCCATTGTTTTCAGAGTGCCGTCTCCCAGAAAGGGACTGTCACAAAGTTTCAGCTGAGAGGTCTCAGAAAGCAGGCATTGTTTGGGTCAGCCTGATGTTCTGTGCCCTTGGCGGTCCTGGACAGGCTACTTGGCCCAGAGCTGCTTTCTGGTTCTAAACAATTCGAATTGTTAACATAGATTTGATCTCTCTAAAACCCATGGATTCGTTTATGGTTAAAGGGAAAACTTTTGATCAAGGATGGTGTTCAGAATCACAATTCATGTCTTAACAGTTGGCTTACAATAATTTCAGCTTTCTTTAAGAAATGATAAGCATGAGGAAGCATGTATATTCAACTAAAAATATAAGCGAAATGTAAAGCATCCTTGACTGCAGATTTTACTAGGTAGCAGGAGCATAGAGACAGCAGTGTGGTTGGAAGGGGACTAAGGAGCTGTTTTACTTTTCACTCATAATATTTCATAGGATGTAAGATGCTATTATTTTAGGTACCGCTAAGAAGGAAAAAAAAATGCTGCCAATTAAAATATGACATACCATCATTATAGGATGCATCCCAATTTCAGAGACCTTAAAATGGAAAAAGAAATGTGCATCTTACATATAATTGATGAAATATGTTGAAGTAGCCTGAGTTAGGGCTACTGGTGGAGATTGTGGGGGGAACACAGTCCCCTTTACCCAGCCATTTCTTGATACCACATTGCTTTAAAGCATGCAATTTTAAACCATTCAATGGAAGTCTCCTTTGTGCACCGAGTCCCTCTTCCTTACCATAGCACACTTTCAGAATGGCATTATAAAATAGATGCAGATGGAAGGGGATGGAGAAGGTAGAAAACCTCTATGGAAATACCATTTGCTTTAAGAGCCATCAAGAATTCACTCTATAAACAAATATATACTTATTCAAATTTTGTCATTCACCGGACAGCTTTCATATACATGCTCTCCCTACACAAGTCTCTATTAGGCCAGACCCTAAAACACTTAACTTTCACATAGATTATTTTTTTACAAAAGAGGTGAGGCAGACATTCTCATACTGTTTAGTATCTTTTTTACCAGCAGAAATTCACTCTTAGTCTAACATCAACATTTAGTGTTCAGGAAGAACAGAAATTTATGAGATCATAGTTGTTTCTAAAATAGTGCCATTAAAGACAATTGCTAGGGTTTTATGTGTACAAGAAACTTCTCCAGTAGGCTATTTGGGAAATAGAATTGATTTCCTCTGAGCAGTGTGGCTGAATTGTTGCTCATTTATTCCTGTGTAAAGTTTGCCTTGTAGAAACCACCTTTCTGAACTCCCTGAAACCTCCTGTCTCTGTCTTTAAACCAGCCTGCCCTTCTTGTCCTTCTGTTGAGGTTTACCATAAAAATTTCTAAGGCTTACGTGTTGATGGAGTGCATCTTTCTAAGGTTAACTTCTTGTTCATCAGGTTTTAAAATAAATGTTCATTTGTGATCAGAACTGGTTTAACAATTTCTGTTATCTCAGCCTTTTCATTTTACTTATGATACTTACATTAAAAAGTAGGAGAGGGGAACTCTGCCTTAGGATCTTATCATCTAGTTATCTAATTGATAAGACAAAACAGACGAATAATATGAGACATTAGGAACTTGCATGCTGAGTGACCATAGAGTATTTATTTGATAAACTGACCAAGGTTGGAGGCGGGCGGGGGAGATGTGAGATTAATATCACATAATTAGTGGCTAGTTATGAAATATAAACTGATACAGTTTGGTCTAGTCCTATAAAATTTTTGTGAAGTTTTTTTCTGGCTTATGTGAATATTGTTGGGTCCTATCACAGGTGCTCTGGGAGACCAAAAGAAGGAAGAGGAGACCCTGCCCTCCAGGAATGTACTGATAGCATAGGTTTATTGATTATTTTTTTGTTTCACAGGAGAAAAATAAGCAGATCCTAGTGCTGGGTCTGGATGGAGCAGGAAAAACCAGCATCCTTCACTCTCTAGCTTCAAACAGAGTCCAGCACAGCGTGGCACCCACCCAGGGTTTCAATGTAGTATGCATCAACACTGAAGGCAGCCAAATGGAATTCCTGGAGAGTAAGCCCATCTTCCTCATTACAATTACAGGGTAGCCACATTTCGTTGTCTCTCAAGTCAGACGTGATGCTGTCAACATTGGGTCCCTGTGAAAAGTTTAAAACTTTAGAATGATCTTGTAGTTTAATATAAGGTGCACTGTATGGAAAATCACTTTCTGCTCTTTTTATTTTCTCTGTCTAGCAGTGGTGGTATTAAAGGGGAGTTGGAGGGAGGCTTTAGCAACCCATTCTATAATCTCCATCAGCATCCCTTCCCCTACATTACTGCAAATAAACATACAATCTAAGTAAATACAGCATGCTTCCTCCTCTGCAAAATTCAATGATAGACAAGTCTCCAAACCTCTTTTTCTAACCACACTGCGGCCTAGAAGCCCACACTCTACAGAAATTCTGGAATCACCACCTTTCTAAATATTGCAGTTACCCAGCATCAGGTCTTCTTGTTGTCTCTTTACACTCTACCCTTGGATGATTTCATCCATTCTCATGATTTTGAATACCATCTGTATGCTAATGACTCTCAAACGTATATGTCCAGCCCAAACATATCCAAATGTCTCCTCATATCTCTACTTGAGTGCCTAATTGGTCTCTCAAACCTAATATGGCCAAAACAGAGTCCTTGATTTATCCCAATACCTCTTCCTTTGTCTGTGGTCCACTGGTCAGTAAGCGGCTCCTCACTCATCAAGTTGCTCAAGCCAGAAACCTGGGGGTCTCCCTCGAGTCCTCCTTCAGCACCTCTGGTCCATAAGTAAATCACTATGAATTCTACCTCCAAAACATGTCTCCAGTCTGCCAGTTATGCTCCTTTTCCACTGCCCCCACCTATTATCTCTTGCTTAGATTATTGCAGTTACCTCTTTATTTTTGCTTTCTTCCAGTTACAAAGAGGAATGTTTTAACACATATTAAACACATCATTTGCTAACTTACAGCTCTTCATTGGAGACCTCATACTTGGAATAAAATCCAAAGTCTTTTTCATGGCCCATGAGGTCCTTCAAAAACTGCCCCCTCTTTAAATTTACCTTGTGGCTCTCTCCTAGTTCACTATACTTCTGCCTCACTGCACTCCTTTCTTTCTCTCTCTCTTTTTAAATTAATAGACTTTATTTTTTTTAGAGTAGTTTTATGTTTACAGAAAAATTGAGCATAAGCTATCTTTCTCTTATTTTTTTCTTGGGTGTAACTTCTGTCAGAAATAACTTCTATTAGGCCCTCCTTTGCCCTTCCTATGATAGCTGGCTTCTTCTCAACCTTCAACTATCAGCATAAATGGCCTCATAAAATTGTTCTTTCTAAAGGTGTTTCCCACTCCCTGTTTGTTTGCATCCTATGTAAAGTTTGTAATAACATTCAGCATTTGTATTTATTTACTTATGATCTATTTATTCAACTTGATTTTAAGTTCCACAGGGGCAGGTACCATGTTTGTTTTGTTCATCAGTGTATACGCAATACCTGGAAAATAGTTTACAATAAATATATACACATATTATGTGCCAATTTTTTTGTTTTTCCTCCAGAATTTTGGCACAGTCATCACTATCCTGAAGAATAATAGCAGCTTAAGTTTTCAACTTTTAGTTTAAAATTTATACCTGCTGAGTAAATGATAGTTTTAGGCATCATTTAGATAAATTCTCATAGTGCCACAGGTCAGGGCTTCTAATAAGGCTATTTTTAGGACACAGCATTCCAGTGATATCTATAGGGGCTAGTGGTATCCTGTATCATAACACTTGCATAGTGTTGGAGAGTGAGGAGATTGTGGGAAGGTTAAAGATGAGCTGATGAAGTTTTATTGTCTAAAACTATTTGTAGGAATAATGTATTCAAAAACAACTTTGAGTGTATCTCTCCATTAGCATTCTATAAACCATCTTAATGTTTTTAAAAAATTCTTATAGTTTATGCACTGAAAATCAGTGGCAAAAATGAATGGCGAGACTTCAGTTTCTGGTATCATGGCTTTGAAGGGCCTTGCTGCCACAAAACTACAAGATCCTGGTTAAACCCTACATTTTTTTAAAGAGAAGTTGTAGATTTACAGAAAAATTATGCAGAAAATATAGAGTTCCTCCTTACACATACAGTTTTCCCTGTTATTTATACTTTGCACTAGTGTGGTACCTTTGTTACAATTGATGAAATAATATTCTTATAGTTATACTATTAACTGTAGTCCATAGTTTATATGATGCTTTATTGTTTGTGTTGGCTACAGTCCTATGGGTTTTGTTTTTAAATGTTTGTCTGTAGCATATATACAAACTAAACTTACCCCTTTTAGCCACATTCAAATATATAATTAAGTGGTGTTAATTACATTCACAATGTTGTACTACCATCACCAAAACTTTCCCATCATTAAGCATTAACTCCCCATTCCCTGTCCCAACCCCGGGCCCTCATAATGTGTATTCTAGTTTCTGACTTTTTGAATTTGATTATTCTAATTATTTCATATCAGTGAGATCATGCATTTTGTCTGGCTTATTTTGCTCTACATGGTGCCTTCAGGGTTCATCCATGTTATTGCATGTATCAGAACCTCATTCCTTTTTATGGCTGAATAATATTTTATTCTATGTATACACCATATTTTGTTTATCCATTCATTGGTGGATGGACACTTGGGTCGTGTTTTTTGGCAACTCTGAGTAATGTGCCATGAACATTGGTGTGCAAATATTTATTGGAATCCTGTTATTTTATTCTTTTGGGTATATTCCTAGAAGTGGGATGGTAATTCTATGTTTAACATTCTAAGGAACCACCAAACCATCTTCCACAGCAGCTACACCATTTTACATTCTCTCTAACAATGAACGAGTGTTCCTATTTTTCCACATCCTCTCCAACACTTATTTTTCATTTTTTAAATAGTAATCATTCTGGTGGGTGTAAAATGGAATTTCATTGTGGTTTTGATTTGCATTTCCCTAACGGCTAATGATGTTGAGCAACTTTTCATGTGCTTATCAGCCATTTGTATATCTTCTTTGAAGAAATGTCTATTGAAGTCTTTTGCCCATATTTTAATTGGGTTGTTTGTCTTTTTGTTGTTGACATGTAGAATTTCTTTATATATTCTGGATATTAAACCCTTATCAAATAGGTGGTTTCCAAATATTTTCCCCCATTCTATAGATTGTCTTTTTTACTTTCGTGATGAAGTCTTTCATGCACAAAAGTTTTAAATTTTGATGAAGTCCCATTTATCTATTTTCTCTTTTGTTGCTTGTGCTTTGGGTGGAAAGTTTAAGAAACCCTTGCCTAACAAATGGTCCTGAAGATGATTCCTTCTCTTTTCTTCTAGGAGTTTTAAAGTTTTGGTTCTTCTGTATAGGACTTTTATCCATTGTGGCTTAATTTTTGTATATGATGTGAGGTAGGGGTTCACCTTCATTCTTTTGCATATGGATATCCAGTTTTCCCAACACTATTTGTTGAAGAGATTGTTCTCTCCCCATTGAATAGACTTGGCATCCTTGTCAAAAATCAGTTAGCCATAGATGTGAAAGATTATTTCTGAATTCTCAGTTTGATTCCATTGGTCTATATGTCTGTGCTTGTACCAGTACCATGCTGTTTTGATTACTGTAGCTATGTAATAAAGTTTTAAATGAATAAAATTTAAGTTTTAAATAAAGTTTAAATCAGGAAGCGTGAGTCCTTTAACTTCATTTTTTTTCCAAGATGGTTTTGGCTATTTGGGGTTCCTTATCCTTCCATATAAATTTGATCATATGCTTTACCATTTCTGCAAAGGATGCTGTTAGAATTTTGATTGGGATTGCATTGAATCATCTGTAAATCACTTTGGGTAGAATCAACATCTTAAAATATGTAGTCTTCCAGTCCATGAACATGACATATCCTTCCATTTACTTAGGTCTTCTTTGATTTCTTTTAGCAATGTTTTGTAATTTTCTAGGTACAAGTCCTTTACCTTCTTGGATAAATTTATTCCTAGATATTTGATTCTTTTAGTTGCTATTGTGAATAGAATTTTTTCCTTGATTTCCTCTTCAGATAGTTCATTACTAATGTTGACCTTGTACCCTGCCATTTTGTTAAATTCATTAGCTCAAGGAGCATTGTTTTGGGTTTTTCAGGATATTCTATAGGTAGAATCATGCCATCTGCAAAAAGGAAAAGTTTTACTTCTTTCTTTCCAATTTGGATAGCTTTTGTTTCTTTTTCTTGCCTAGTTGCTCTAGCTAGAACTTCCAGTACTGTGTTGAATAACAGTTGTGACAGTAGGAATCCTTGTCTTATTCTGATCTTAGAGGGAAAACTTTCAGTCTTACAACATGATGATGTTAGCTGTGCTTTTTTCACACATGCCTTTTATCTTGTTGAGGAAGTTTCCATTTCTTCCTAGTTTTCTGAGTGTTTTTATCAGAAAGGGTGCTGGATTTGGTCAAATGCCTTTTCTGTTAATTGAGAGGATCATGTGTTTTTTTTTTTTCCCTTTCGTTCTATTAATGTGGTGTATTATTTTGATTTTCTTATTATGAATTACCCTTTCACACATGAGATAGACCCAGTTGATTCTTTTAATGTGCTGTTGGATTCAGTTTGCCAGTATTTGGTTGAGGATTTTTCCCCAAGTAATGACATGTTCAGTTTTATTGCCAGTATATGCACAACAGTAAGCATAGAACTATAAACACACAATGTAAGTAACAGTAAAAAACAAAATTGTTACAGGTAAAAGGTAGGGGTTATAGAGAAACCATTTTCCTGCTGCTAGAACAGAAACAAAGGAAGGCAAAAGCCGATGACAGTTCACCCATTCAGTACTCTTAAATTCTTTACATACATTTCTACATTTTTTCAGTTCAACAAAATATAGATACCTCTGTGACAGTAGCACTTTGCTTCCCTAATAGCTATTTGCCCTTCCAGTCAAATTCATTTTATTTTATTTTTATGGTTTTTAAAATTTTTTTTATATAATTATTATTTTTTTAAAGAAGCTTTAGATTACATAAATGTTACATTAAAAATATAATGTATTTTTATACATTATGCCCCCCTCCCTCCCCCTCCCACGTTTCCCCCATCTGGTGGGCTTTTCTTTGTTGGGAAGTTTTTGATTACTGATTCAATCTCTTTACTAGTTATTGGTTTGTTGAGATCTTCTGTTTCTCCTTGATTCAGGGTAGGTATTTTATCTTTCTAGGAAATTGTCTGTTTCATCTAGTTTATCTACTTTGTTGGCATACAATTGTTCATAGTATCCTCTTACAATCATTTTTATTTCTGGGTTGTTGGTAGTAATATCCCTCCTTCGATTTCTGATTTTAGCTGTTTGTATCCTCTCTCTCTTTTTTCTTTGCTAGTCTCACTAAAGGTGTGTTGATTTTATTGATCTTTTCAACGAACCAACTTTTGGTTTCATTGGTTCTATTTTTCCTTTATTTGATTTATCTCTACTCTAATCTTTGTTATTTCTTTTCTTCTGCTCACTTTGGGTTTAGTTTGCTCTTCTTTTTCTAGATCCTCCAGTTGTTTTGTTAGGTCTCTAATTTAAGAATCTTTCTCCCTTTTAAATGTAATCATTTAGATTTATAAGTTTCCCTCTCAGCACTGTTGTTGTTGAATCCCATAAGTTTTGGTATGCTGCTTTCTTCATTTTCATCTGCCTCAAGATATTTCTGACGTTCCATTGTGATTTTCTTCTTTGGTTGTTTAAGAGTATGTTGTTTAATTTCCACGTATTTATGAAATTTCCAGATACCCCTCTGTTATTGAATTCTAACTTCATTCCATTGTAGTCAGAGAAGATAAATTGTATGATTTCAATATTTTTGAATTTATTAAGATTTGTTTTATGAGCTAACACATATGCCTTTTATTGAGAATGAACCATGTCACTAGAGAAGAATGGGTATTCTGCTGCTATTGGGTGAAGTGTTCTATATATGTCTGTTAGGTCTAGTTGGTTTTTGACATCATTCAAGTATTCTATTTTCTTATTGATCTCTGTCTAAATGTTCTATTCATAATAGAAACTGGTGTATTGAATTAATCTCCTATTAATATAGTACTGTGTATTTCTCCCATCAAATCTGTCAATGTTTGCTACATATATTTTGGGGGTCTGCTGTTAGTTGCTAATATATTTATTTTATTTTTTTTTTTATTTATTTTTTTTTTTTTCTAATATATTTATAATTGTCTTGTCTTCTTGTTAAATTAACTGGTTTATAAGTATAAAGCAACCTTCTTTGTCTCTCATTAGAGTTTTGTTTTGTTTTTTTAACAAATCAATTTTATTGATACATATTAATAAAGCATATATTTCATCCAAAGTGTACAATCAGTGGCATTTGGTATAATCACATAGTTGTGATTTTGGTTAAAATCTATTTTACCTTATAGTAGTATGGATATCCCAGCTCTCTTTTGGTTACTATTTACATGGTATATATTTTCCATCCTTTCACTTTCAACCTACATGTGTCTTTGAATTTAAGGTGAGTCTCTTATAAACAGAATATAGTTGGGTCATGCTTTTTTATCCATTCTGCCAATCTCTGCCTTTTGACTGGAGAGTTTAATCTATTTACATTTACAGTAACTACAGATAATGAAGATATAAAATTCTTGGTGGGCAATTGCTTTCTTTCAGCACTTTAAATATGTCATCCTATTACCTTCTTGCCCCCATGGTTTCTGTTGAGAAATCGGCATTTAATCTCATAGGGACTCCCTAGTACATAACACGTTGCTTTTCACTTGCAGCTTTCGGAACTCTCTCCTTGTCCTTGGCATTACACAGTTTGACTACTATGTGTCTGGGCATGGTTCTCTTTGAATTTATCCTGTTTGGGGTTCCTTGGGAATCTTGAATGTGCATATTCATGCCTTCCATTAAATCTGGGAAGTTTTCTGCCATTATTTTTTTGAATATTTTTTCTTTCTTCCTTCTCCTTTTGGAAGCCCCATAATGTGTATATTCGATGCTTGATGGTGTCCCACAGCTCTCTGTTTCCTTTTTAAAATTCTTTTTCCTTTCTGTTTCTCAGGCTTTCCAATTGTCTTATCTTCAAGTTTACTGATTCTTTCTCCCCACTCCTAGATGCTCTATTGTGTGATGACCTAAAGCTGGTATTCCTTTGCCCCCAGGTGGCTTTGACTTCTTCTTTTTTTTTTTTTTTTTTTT
>JAQZBX010061873.1:0-17018 GCA_029593785.1 Cabassous unicinctus
GTGATTCATCCAATTTTATACTGGAGAATACTCTCATTTTATAGTATAATAATTTCTGGAAAAAAACTAAACTTTGCAAAGTCAAATATTTTCAAAAATATAAGTGTAGTATTTTTCACCCTAGTTATTCATTAGAGCTTATTCTTGAGACAAATAGTTATAATTAGGGGGAGGAGTAGAAGCAAATATACCTCAAATAAAGGCTAATTTGGAAGAATAATGAACTAGAAGGAAATGCTTTTGATATTGAAAGCAATACCTCTATTGCTGATATGGAAATACAATAGTTTTTTGAAAGGGATTATGCTAATTTGTCCTAAAGATTAGGCACATTATAGCAATTTATAGAAATCAGAGAGTATCAGCAGACATCCTGAGACAGAGTTGGAAACAAGCATGAACAGGAATAAAATATAACAAATTTTTGAATGGACTTTACATTATGTTACTTTTTACATATTAAAAAATACAAATCTATGGTAAGCTTTAACATTTATTTAAAGAATCAGGAGATTAAAAACTTTGAATATAACAAATGCTGCAAGAAAATATATTTAAATAATAAACTATTAATAGTTGATTATTAAAATTAAATGATGTACACAGTGAAAGATGAATGATTATAGTCATTCATATATATATAAATATAATCAGGAATAAAGCTAATATTTTTATACATATATATATATATATACATATATATATAAATATATATATGTACATGAGTAAATTCCTCTTTCATATCCAAAAAAAAAACATTTGACAGAACCAGGAATTCATGAGAGTATTCAGGAATTGAGAGTCTACTAAAACTCTGCTGGAAGGGTAAATGAATATCTTTACTTTGGAAAACTGGCAATTTCTATAGAAGCTTAATAGAGGCAATATGAACTAACAAACTTCTACATATTTATCCAACAAAAATATGTTCATCAAAAATCTGTAAATGGATGTTCTTAGTGGAACTTTTGTGAAGTCAAAGACCAGATAAAGCATATATTCGTATTATAATGGATAAGTAAGCTGGTGTGTATTCATTCAATGGAATTTTTTATAGTACTTGGAACAAACAAACTATTGCTACCTGCTATAGATGAATCTCTCAAACACAATATTAAGGGAAAGAATCCATGCTAAAGAACAGAATACATATTGTATGCTTCCATACTTTTATAGTTCAAAACCAGGCCAAACCGTGTTATGATGTTACAAAAAAGAATATTATTTCTCTTGGGGGGAAGAAGTTGAAACTAGTGAGTCCCTGGGGAAGATTTTAGGGTCCTGGTAAAATTCTACTACTTGATCTGGGTACTGGTAATCTAGGTGTATGTTCACTTTTGAAAAATGTATCAAATTATGCATTTAGGATGTGTGTACTTTGTACCTGTATGTCTTACTTCAATAAAAGTTTACTAAGCATATATATTCTTTTTTTCAAAGCCACAGTAAAAATAATGGTGAATCATATTCCATGTGGCTGCACTAATTTCTCTCAATAGTGGTGCCTAAGCAATCTCATTGTTTCACATCTTCATTATTTGGTATTATCAGACCTCTTTATTTTTTTTTTAAATGTTATTGAATTTTATCATAAATAAGTGCTCATACATAAATAATAAGTGTATAGTAAAAGTTGTGAACTTACAAAACAAACATAAATATAATCATACAGGATTCTCATACATTACCTCACCACTAACACTTTGAATTGCTGTGAAACATTTGTTACAAACTATGAAAGAGCATCGTTAAAATATTACTACTAACTATAGCCCATATCTTACATTTGGTGTATTTTTCTCCCAACTCACCTGATTATTAACACCCTGTATTAGCATTATATGTTCGTTATAGTTTGTGAGTAAGTAAGTATTCTCATATTCTGTTAACCACAGTCCTTCTTACACCACTGAATTCACTGGGTTATACAGTCCCATGCTTTGTACAATCCATTCAAAGTGTATACTCAGTGGCTCTAATTTTCATCACAGAGTTGTGCTGTCATCAACTCAGTCAATTTCAGAACTTTTCATTACACCAAAAGGAAAAATCTCATACCCCTCAGACCTCCCTATAGATATCTCTTAGAATTGATGTATCTTCTTTGCCATCGCTGTAAAAATATTACAATATTACTGTTAACTATCATCCATAAATTACATTAGCTGTAATTTTCCCATGTATCACCATATCCTTAACACTTTGTCAAAGAAGAATATTCTTATGTTTATATTATTGACCAAAATCTTCGTCCACCACCACCACCGTTATGTTATATATTCCCTAGATTATTCTCTAGCTTCTTTCAATTGACATTTATATCAACAGACTATCCCATTCAGCCACAAGCACATTTATAAATAAACAATGTTAGTTATACTCACTATGTGTTACCATCAACTCTATTCATTTCCACACTTTCACAATACACCTTATTTAAAATTCTGCATACATTAAGCATCAACTCCCATTCTCAACCTACAGTCTTTCTCCAATAACCTATACTCTCATGTTCACCTCTGTGAATTTACCCATATCATTTCATATTAGTGAGACCATATAACATTTGTCCTTTTGCTTCTGCCTCATTTCACTGAACATAATCTGCAAGGTTTATCCATGTTGTCATATGCATTCCGATTTCATTTCTTCTTAGAGTTGAATAGCATTCCATTATATGTATATGCCACATTTTGTTTATTCATTCTATGATTGATGGACACTGGGATTGGTTCCATATTTTAACAATTGTGACTAATGCTTCTAACATCAGTGTACAAATGTCATTTCACGTCCTTGCTTTAAGGTCTTCTGAATATAGTTCTAGTAACAGGATTGCTGGATCAAATGGCAGTTTTATATTCAGCATCTTGAAGTACTGCCAAATTATTTTCCAAAGAGGCTGTACCCTCTACATTCCCATTAAGAATGAAGAAGTGTTCCTATTTTTCCACATCCTCTCTAGCACTTGTAGTTTTTTATTTTTATTTCTAATCGCTATTCTATAAGGTGTGAAATGATATCTGATTGCAGTTTTGATCTGCATTTCCCTAATAGCTAATGAGGCTGAACTTTTTTATATGTTTTTTATGCTTTTTGGCCATTTGCATTTCTTCTTTGGAAAATGTCTATTCAGGTCTTTTTTATTTTTAAATTTTAATTGCTTGTCTTTTTAACATTGAATTGTATGATTCATTTATATAGCATGAATATAAAACCCTTATCAAATATGTGGTTTCCAAATATTTTCTACCACTGAATAGACTTTTTGCTTTCTTGACAAAGTCTTTTGAAAAACAATTGTTTAGCTTTTAGTTGATCCCAGTTATGTATTTTTTCTTTTGTTGCTTGTGATTTGGATGTAAGGTTTAAGAAACTACCACCTACCACAAGATCTTAAAGATGTTTCCGTAAATTTTCTTCTAGAAGTTTTATGGTTGTAACTTTTATCTTAGGTCCATGATTCATTTTAAGATAATTTTTGTTTTAAGTGTGAGATAGAGGTCCTCTTTCTTTCTTTTGGTTATGGATACCCATTCTCCCAACACCATTTGTTGAATAAACTATTCTGTCCCAGCTGGGTGGGCTTAACAGCCTTGTCAAAAATCACTTGACTGTAGATGTGAGTTCTATTTCTGAGTTCTAGATTCAGTTCCATTGGTCTCTGTCTATCTTAACGCCAGTACCTTGCTTTTTAAAAAAAAAACAAACAAAAAACCCAGTGTAGATAAGTAATATGTTTTAATGTCAGGAAGTGAGAGTCCTCCACCTTCAGTCATTTTAAAGAACTTTTTGGTATTTGGGGCCACTTAACCTTCCAAATGAATTTGGTTATTGGCTTTTCCATTTCTGCAATAAGGCTGTTGGGAATTTTATTGGGTTTGCACTGAATCTGTAAATTAGTTTGGGTAGTATTGACATCTTAATGATAATTAGTTTTCCAATCCATGAACACGGAATGTCCTTCCATTTATTAAAGTCATTTTCAGTTTCATTTAGCAATGTTTTGTAGTTTTCTGAATACAGGTCCTTTATGTCCTCAGTAAAGTTTATTACCAAATATTTGATTTTTTTAGTCGCTGTTACAAATGGATTTTTTATTATGATTTCCTCCTCAGATTACACATCAGTAGTGTATAGAAATTCTATTGGTTTTTGCATATTAATCTTGTATCCCACCACTTTGCTGAACTCATCTATTAATTCTAGTAGCATTGTTGTGGATTTTTCAGGATTTTCTAGATATAAGATCTTATCATCAGAGAAGTGTGAAAGTTTTGCTTCTTCCTTTCCTATTTGGGTTCCTTTTCTTTCTTTACCTAGCCTAATTGCTCTAGCTAGAACTTCTAGCACAATATTGAATAACAATGGTGACAGTGGGCATCCTTGTTTTGTTCCTGATCTCAGCAGAAGAGCTTTCACTCTTTCACCTTTGAGTACAATGCTAGCTGTAGGTTTTTCATATATGCACTTTACCATATTGAGAAAGCTTCATTCTATTCCTATCTTCTGGAGTGTTTTTTATCAAGAGAGGGTGCTATATTTTGTCAAATACTTTTCTGCATTAATTGAGAGGATCATATGACTTTTCTTCTTTAACTTATCAATGTGGTTTATTGCACTGATTGGTTTTCTTGTGTTGGACCACCCTTACATACCTGGGATAAAACCAACTCAATCATGATGTATAATTATTTTAATATGTTTTTGCATTTCATTTGCAAATATTTTGTTGAGGATTTTTGCATCTATATTCATTAGAGATAGTTGTTTGTAATTTTCTTTTTTCATATTATCTCTATCTGGTTTTGGTATTAGTGGGATGTTGGCTTCATAGAATGAGTTTGGTAGTGTTCTTTCCTCTTAAATTTTTTGGAAGAACTTGAACAAGATTGGTATTAGATCATCTTTGAATGATTGGTAGAATTCACCTGTGAAGCCTCCTGGTCCCATGCTTTTCATCTTTAGGAGGTTTTTGATGACTGTCATTCTCTTCACTTGTGATTAGTTTGTTGAGGTCTTCTATTTTTTCTCAGTCATTATAGGTGGTATGTGTATTTCTAAGAATTTGTACATCTCATCTACATTGTCTATTTTTTTGTCTTAAAATTGTTGTATGCTCTTATGATGTCTCTTATTTCTGTGAGTTCAATGGTAAAGCCCCCTTCTCATTTCTGATTTTATTTATTTGCATCTTCTCTCTTTTTTTCTTTCTCAGTTTAGCTAAGGATTTGTCAGTTTTGTTGATCTTCTTAAAGAACTAACTTTTAGTTTTGTTGATTTTCTTTGTATTGTTTTTTCATTCTCGATTTCATTTATTTCTGCTCTGATCTTTACTCTTTTTTTAAATATTTTAAAAGATGCTTAGATTACATAAATGTTACACAAAAATTATAGGGATTCCCATGTTCACCACCTCCCACAACCTCCCTCTTAAACATCTTTCATTAGTGTTGCACATCACCTGCAATGGATATACACATCCAAGGGCTTTGCCACTAAGCATGGACCATAGTTCACATTGTAGACCATACTCTCTCCCACACAGTTTTGCATGTTATATGCTGATGTAAAATGGCCTATATCTGTCATTTTAATTCCTTTGGCTTGACTTGGGATTAGTTTGCTGTTCTTTTTCCATTTCTTTCAGTATGCAGTTATATTTTCCATTTTAGCTCCTTTTTTTAAAAAATGTAAGCTTTGAAGGTTATAAATTTCCCTCCCAGCATTGCCTTTGTGGTGTCCCATACGTTTTGATATGTTTGCTCTCATTTTCATTCGTCTCAAGATAATTGCTGAATTCTCTTGCAATTCCTTCTTTGACCCACTGATTATTTAAAAGTTTGTGCTTAATCTCCATCTATTTATGAAATTTTCCCTCTTTTATCCATTATTGATTTCCATCTTCATTCTTTTTCATTCTTTTTCTGGCTCCTCCTGGTGTGCATTTAAGTCTTCAATTTGAGCTCTTTCTTAGAAAATAAGTTCCTCACTTCTCACTTTGTCTCTCAACCTAGGGACAATATACTCTCCCACCTGATTGCCTTGAGAGCACATAACTTGATGGCCATGGCAGATACTGCAGCAGATCTCTTTGCATTTATGATATTTCCATCCATGACAGCCAGCAGGGAGCCATTGCTGGGTTCAAAGAGAAGCATGGTGGCCTGGTGGGAAGGGATGGTGGAGGTGCGGCTGTGACTCTCCTATAAGATGGCCAATTTGGTGGTCAGAGCATACCCACTGTGCTGTACACCGCCATGACCCTCAGGAAACCCTGTACTTGGCCACTAGCACCATGGTGGACATGAACTGCATGACCCCTCCTTCCTGTCACTGAGGAAGTTGACCAGAGCCGCCTCCAGAGGTGGGATGTGAAGGCTGGAGGTGGAGAGGTGGCCTTGCACCTCTATGGAGCTCAGGTACACTGGCACATGGCTCTGACTTCTGTATTTTGAGTGTATAATATTGAGTGTATTGACCTTTATTGTTATTTATGGATATTATTGGCCATTTGTTGTCTCCTGTTCAGTGCCTCTTCATATCTTTTGCCCATTTTCTACCCCAACCTCACGTCACTCCCCATTGTAAGCTGAGAAAGAGCAAAGTAAGTATCTTTTTCCTTTCTATAGTTCATCACACCTGGTGCTTCTTGTACTACAGGCTTCTATTTCCCATCTCATCCTCCAAAAGAGGCACCATTGATTTTAGCTGCTGCAGGCTTATTTAGCAGGTTTTGTTTTATGTTTGCAGGGCTGAGTTTGGGGAAGGTGCTAGTAGGCCATGTTATTTTGTTTATGTGTACTACAATTTTGTTTTTAAGCCAGTTTATTATCTGAACTCAATATAATTTTATTGACATAAATTAAAAAGTTTTGGCAAACGTATCTATCCCATTTGTCATCTAAAATTATATAAAGATTATAGGATCACATATTTTATTTAAAAGCAGTTATGGTATGAACTGATACCATTCTTTGAGGCTTCTATAATAGCAGCACCTTATTTGTGAAAAAAAGAAAAAAGAAAAGACAATAATGTTTCTTAATACCTTGGTGATTTCTATGGCATACCACAGAATCCAAGGGGAAGACATTTTAAACTAACAAATGTTTACTAATTCATAAAAGTTACTAATATTACCAAATTTATTAATGTAAAACTTACATTTTTATCAGGATAGCACCGCTTTTGTCCATTTTCTAACTCCTTATCTATTCCTGTTATTCAGGATTAACAGCAGAGTTAAGTCATATTCCAGTACTTCTATCCAGAAGGATATTTTATGCCTCTATGAAGCATCAAACTGAGCATATAATAAACATTTTCTGATGAATTGCTATGAGGATTTTGTTTATAAATACACGTTAGAATTTATCTCCTAAAACTGAACGTTAGTGGCTTTGTTCCCAGAAAACACTGGGTCTTCTGATTCCCAGTTATATATTTATTTTTAATTACACCATGATGACTTCTCAAAAGATCTTTAAGCACTTACATTGAAGATGGATTAGCAACTATTGATCAAGCTCAACTCTGATATACATATATATGTATAAATTTGCATGCCCCTGCTATTTTTTAGGGCTTGCCCTTTCTCACTATTATTTTTATCAGATTTCTGGGGTCTTTTTTTGTTTCATTACAATTACTTTCAAACTATCACTAGGTGTTTTATAGGAAATACTTTTATAACACTAGCAATAAATTTTGCCTGCTTAGATTGTGTGAGAATTTTTATATTTTCATATATCTTCTAAATAGAGTGGAAAGTGGGGAAGAGGTATGCTAGGGTATTAAAATTTATCAGTTTAAACATGGCATTGCTACCTCTTATTGAGAAGTCTAAATAAATGTTTTCTAATGGAGTTTTAAAATTATACTCTGACAAAGTACATGTAAAATTAAGTGAATTTTCTTGTTTATTAATACAATTTTATAGTTAAAATATGGTCAATACTATATTGTAATTAATGTAGTACTTGCAATAGCCCTTGGGTTTTATTTATTGAGAGATTTCTCACTTTAGTAGTTGATACAAATGATTATCTACATTTTGCTGTAGGAGTAAGAGGGATCAATCAATGAGTCAAATTCCTATTTGTGACTTGGAAACTAATTACTAGCTAAATATTTCCTTTAAGTTGGCCAGGCCAAGTACATTTTTTTTTTTGTTGTTGTTAGTCAATTTTTTTTTAGAACAAATTAAGATAGTGTGTGGGATGATACTTTAAAATACATAATTCAGATAAATATAATTGATAATCATGAGATTTTAATCTTATTTATACACATATTTACTCAACTTATGCCAAACAAAATGATTGATTTGATCATTCACATTGTCAACTTTATGTCTTACCATTGCATATTATTTTTGCCTTATGAGAAGTGGTGGAAAGATTATATGTGAGAGTATCTTTCCATATATTTATATGTCATGCTATAATGCAATTTTTAAAGCTTATCTGTAAACTCTCTTCTTCATACCCATATGTCAGTGGAAGCATAACTCTCCAAACACACATTATCCATTACATATATTTAGCATGTAAGTCTGAGAGTTTTTCCTTGAAGCACCAAGCCTGGAGATGTTCCTTAGCAACAGGGAGATAGCATCATGCTATTGAATAAAAGATATAGCTATAATGAAAATATGATCTGCTGATCCGATAATTTGCCTTCCCTGTGAACATTTGTGAGATAAGCTGCTTATTGAAAATTATGCAGAAAGAGCACTCATTTCAAATCATCTTGGTTAAAATACTTTTATCATTCCTTTAATAAAACAAATGCAATATTTTGCCTGTGCACTGGTTTTACAATGATCACCTTGGTGTCCATTTCTAATATCCATAGAAAATAGTTTACATATTTCACAAAAGATTCCGCAGAACAAATGTCAGTATAATATGAAGTAGTCTGTACTCTCTGCTTAATCTCCAACAGTTATGAATTAATGTCTATGTCTTTCACAAAATATTTCCCTCCCTAACACAAGTGATTAGTAGGTTAAAATAGATATATCAAATAATAAAGTAACAGGGTACATCAAAATTTTCTAATTTTTGAAATATAGGCTTAACATTCTTGCAGATAAATTTCGTACAAAGTAGCTAGTATACAAAGCTTGCCTTTGAAACCAAATGTTAACTTACTCAACAGCTTCCATAGTGTGATAAAAATTAAATTCACTTTTTAGGAAAAAAGAACAATGTAAATTTGATTTTTAGCAAGTGGTTATACCAAGAAAAAAAAAAGAAGAAAATTTTTATTTTAAAAACATATCAACGTGGGGAGGGACAAGATAGCAGCAGTTAGTAATCCCCCAGACCTATCTAAAGCATGTGTTTAGGGGCCCCAGGAGACCAGAAGAGCATCCTGCAACATCCTTGGAAAAGCAGAATGAGGAGACTGCCCACCTGCAGTGAAAATCTGTGAGTAGAGCACTCCAGGCCAAGAGGCTGGTGCCCATCCTTCACTGGCAGCGCAATCTGCCTCGGGATCTATTCCAGAGGTGAGTTAAAAGCTCCATCTCCTAAAATTGGGATAGGAAGAAACAGTTGGGCACTGACTTCAGCTACTGATTAGTAAACTTGGCAGTCTAAAATATAATCCTAAAAACAGCTAAAGTTTGAACCTGTCCAATTCAGAAAAAAGCCAGTAGAAGCCATTATAACTCTGCCCCTGGCATGAGGGAAGCAGGGTAGATTGAAAATCATAGAGATGGTATGGACCAGCTTCTTTCCACTCAGATCGGATTGCAGCTCTAGACTAAGTCCCAGGCCCACCTCCAGCAGGGAGAAAGCTGGGGGAACCTGCAACAGTATCTCTGGGCAACTGCAGGCACTTTCAGCTGGCACAGTTTGGATAGTTAGACACCTGGGACTCCATCCCTGGCCCTCAGTAGGACAGGAAGGGGCTGTGTTTCCTCAGCCTCTCTGGGCAACTGCAGATGCTTTAGGCCCACACAGCTGAATAGTCAGACACGTGTGGTTCCATGCCCACTCCCAATAGGGTAAGAGGATAGCTTTGTTTCCTGTGTTTCTTTAGTCCCCCAGGACAATGGAAGGCATTTTTGGCCTGCACAGACAGGACTGTTGGGCTCCTGTGGATCCACCTCCACTCCCCAATAGGATTAGAGGGAGCTGGTATTTCCTCAGCCTCTATGGGCAACAGCAGAAACTTTCAGCCTCAAGAGACTGGACTTCAATTGCCTGTGGTTCCACCCCCACCCCCCAATAGGATAGGAAAGAACCTGAGCTTGCTAAGTCTCTGGGCAACTGCAGGTGCTTTCAGCCCAACCGGACTGGTCTGTTGGGCACCTGTAATTCCACTCCTACCATTTAAAGGACAGAAAGGGTAGTATTCCCTCAGCATCTCAAGGCAACTGCTTTCCACTCAAGCAGATTAGTTTTTTTGGCACTCTGGAGGGTCCCACCCCACCCTTGGCAGGGTGGGAAGGTGGCCAGTGCAACTGCATTCAATTTTTTCCATCCCAGGCAGGGGAGGAAAAGATATGAAGCTTCATCAGTCTCTCCGGGAAACCACAGAAGGTCTTTAACTGCATGACTTGGATTACTATACATGGCTGCAGCTCCATCCCTACTCCTGGCAGAGGAAAAGGTGGGAGAAGCTACATCTGTTCCTGGGGCAGTGTGGGCAACATCAGCCTCCACAGCTTACAGCATTAACTACATTCTTGGCTCCAACTACACAACCAGCAAGCAGAAAGGCCAGGAAAGTCCCAAACTAAAGAGAGAAGCTCTGCCCAGAATAAATACATAGTGATCCAGATGCCAACACACCAACAAAAAATTACAATCCATACCAATAAACAGGAATATGGCCTAGTCAAAGGAATAAGATAAGCCTCCAGATGACATAAAGGAGTTGAGGCAACTAATATAGATGTTAAAAAAAAAACTCTCCTTAATAAATTCAATGAGATGGCTAAAGGTTAAAGATATTAAGAAGACAATGGGTGAGCACAAAGAAAATTTGAAAGCTTACATAAATAGCAGATTTTATGGAATAAAAGGGCCAATAAATGAAATAAAAAATACACTGGAAAGGATCAGATGTAGCTCAAGTGGTTGAATGTTTGCTACCCATGTACAAGGCTCCAGGTTCAATCCCTGGTACCTCCTAAAAACAAATAAATGAAAAAACAAAACAACAACAACAACAACAAAAAACAACTCTCATTGCGGAGCAGATCTAGTTCAGTGACTGAGTGCCTGCTTCCCAAGTATGAGTTTCTGGGTTCAATCCACAATACCTCCTAAAAAATTACACTGGAGGCATATAACAGCAGATTTGAGGAGGCAGTATAAAAGAACAGTGAGCTTGAAGACATGGCCTCCAAAAGAGAGCAAACAAAAAAACAGGTAAAGAAAATATTGGAAAAAAATTGAATAAGGTCACCGGGAACTTAATGACAATAAGAGAAGTGAAAAACTATATGTCTTGGGTGTCCCAGAAGGAGAAGAGAAGGGGAAAGGGCAGAATGAAGATATGAAGAAATAATGGTTGAAAAGTTTCTAGCCCTATTGAAGGGTAAAGTTATCTCTGTCCAGGAAGCACAATGTACTCCCAACTGAATAAATTTGAATAGAACTACTCTGAGATACTTACTAATCAGAATGTTAAATGCCAAAGACAAAGTGAGAACTCTGAAAGAATCAAGAGAAAAGTGGTGCACCACTTTCAAGAGATACCCAATAAGATTAAGTGCTGATTTTCTCATCAGAAACCAAGGAGGAAAGAAGGCATTGGTATGATATATTTAAGATAATTCAAGAGAAAAACTTCCAGCTAAGAATCTTATAACCAGCAAGATTGTCTTTCAAAAATAATGATGAGTTCAGAATATTCACAGATATACAGAAACTGAGAGAGTTTGTAAACAACAGACTGCCTTTGCTGGACATACTAAAGGGAGTGCTACAGCCTGAAAAGAAAAGACAAGAGAGAGGCTTGGAAGAGAATCTAGAAATGAAGGTTGTATCATTAAATTCACTAAAAGTGTAAAATGAGTGGTGAAAATAAATGGTACTAACATTGAAAGTTAATGTATTAAATGTTTTAATCAAAAGACAGAGAATGGCAGAATGGGTAAGAAAATATGAGCCATCTATATGCTGTCTACAAAAGGCCCACCTTGGACATAAATATACCAATAGACTGAAAGTGAAAGGCTGTAAAAAGATAATCCATTCATGTAGTAACCAAAATGCAGAAAAATCTATAATTATATTGGATGAGATAGACTTTTAAAGCAAAAAGTCATTATAAACAAGAATGGACAATACATATTAATAAAAGGAGCAATTCACCAGCAAGAATTAACCATTGTAAATGTATATGCATGTAACCGAGATGTCCCAAACTACATGAGGCATACACTGACAATCTGAAGGGAGAAATAGATGTCCCTACAATAATAGTTGGAGACTTCGATACACCACTCTCAGCATTGGATAGAACATCTGGGCATACGATCAATAAAGAAACAAAGAGCTTCAATAATATGATAAATGGACTAAACCTAATGGACATTTACAGAACATTGCACCCCAAAAGAGCAGGATATACATTCTTCTCAAGTGCTCATGGATCTTTCTCCAAGATAGACATATGTTGGGTCACAAAGCAGATCTCAAAAAATTCAATGAGATCAAGATTATACAAAGCATGCTCTCTGATCATAATGGAATAAAGCTGGAAATCAACAACAGGCAGAAAAGGCAAAAATTCTTACATATATGGAGATTAAACAACATATTCTTAAATAACTAATTGGTCAAAGAAGAAATTGCAAGGGAAATCAGTAAATATCTCAAGACAAATGGAAATGAGAACACAACATATCAGAATCTACAGGATGCACTGAAGGCAGTGCTG
The DNA here is from genome assembly GCA_029593785.1 of Cabassous unicinctus. Lineage (NCBI taxonomy): Eukaryota > Metazoa > Chordata > Mammalia > Cingulata > Chlamyphoridae > Cabassous > Cabassous unicinctus. The sequence continues at coordinate 12,907 of JAQZBX010061873.1, forward strand.
AGATGGAAACTTATAGCTTTCAATGCTTATATTTAAAAGGAAGAAAGAGCTAAAATCAATGACTTAGCTACACAGCTGGGGGAACCAGAAAAAGAACAACAAACTCTTCCCAAAGCAAGCAGAAGGATTGAAATAACAAAGATCAGAGCAGAAATAGATGAAATTGAGAACAAAAAAGCAATAGAGAGAATTAACAAAACTAAAAGTTGGTTCTTTGGAAGATCAACAAAATTGACAAACCCTTAGCTAGATTGACAAAGAAAAAAGAAAGAAGACACAAATAAATAAAATCAGAAATGGGGAAGGCATTACCACTGACCCTGCAGAAATAAGAGAGATCACAAGAGGATACTATAAACAACCAGATGCCAAAAAAAACTAGAAAATGTAGATGAGATGGACAAATTCCTAGAAACACATGAGCCACCTACACTGACTTTAGAAGAAATAGAAGACCTCAACAAACCAATCACAAGTGAAGAGATTGAAACTATCATCAAAAACCTCCCAAAGATGAAAAGCCCAGGACACACTGGCAAAGCTGAAAGGAGAAATACATGTCTCTACAATAATAGTTGAAGACTTCAATACGTCTTTCTCACTACTGGATAGAACATCTGGACAGATGATAAATAAATAAACAAAGAGCTTGAATAATATGATAGATGAACTAGAACTAATGAACATCTATAAGGTATTGTACCCCAAAACAAGAGGATATGGATTCTTTTCTATTGCTCATAGATACTTCTCCAAGGCAGACCATATGTTGGGTCACAAGACAAGTCTCAGTAAATTTAAAAAGATTGAAATTATACAAAACACTTTCTCTAATATAATGGAATGAAGCTGGAAATAAATAACAGATGGAAAAAGGGAAAACTCATAAATATGGAGATTAAACAACACACACTTAACAATCAGGGGTCAAAGAAGAAACTTCAAGAGAATTCAGCAGATATCTTGAGACAAATGAAAATGGGAACCCAACATATCAAAACTCATAGGACACTGCAAAGGCAATGATGAGAGTGGTATTTATAGTCTTCACTGCTTACATTATAAAAAAGAAAGAGCTAAAGTTGATTATCTAACTGCACACCTGGAAGAACTAGAAAAAGAACAACAAAATAATCTCAAACCAAGCCAAAGGAAAAAATAGTAAAGATCAGAGCTGGAATAAATAAAATCAAGAACAAAAAAAAAAACAATAGAAAGAATCAACAAAACTGAAAGTTAGTTCTTTGAGAAGATCAACAACATTGACAAACATTTAGCTAGACTGACAAAGAAAAAAAGACAGAAGACACATATAAATAAAATCAGAAATGAAAGGGGGACATTACCACTGCAGAAATAAGAGAAATCATAAGAGGATACAATGAACAACTGTATGCCAAACAAACTAGAAAATGTAGACGAGATGGACAATTCCAAGAAACACATGAACCACCTACACTGACTTTAGTAGACTTCAACAAACCAATCACAAGTGAATAGAATTGAAACAGTCATCACAAACCTCCCAAAGATGTAAAGCCAGGGACCAGAAGGTTTCACAGGTGAATTCTACCAATCATTCAATGATTACCTAATACCAATCTTTTTCAAGCTCTTCCAAAACATTGAACAGGAAAGAATGCTACTAAACTCATTCTATGGGGCCAACATCACACTAAATCCATAATCAGATAAAGGTAATACAAAAAAAGAAAGTTAAAGACCAATAACTCTAATGAATATAGATGCAGAAATCCTCAACAAAATACTTGCAAACCAAATACAAAAGCACATTAAGGTATGCAGGGGTGGTTCAAGACAAAAAAATAAATTAGTGTAATAAATTCACTTGGATGAATTGAAGAAGAAAAATCACATTCTTTCAATAAATCCAGAAAAGCATTTGACAAAATACAGAACCCTTTCTTGATAAAAATATTCCAGAAGATAGGAATAGAAGGGTGCTTTCTCAATATGGTAAAGTGCATATATAAAAAGCCTACAGCAAGTATCATATTCAATGGTGAAAGAGTGAAAGCTTTTCCTCTGAGTTCTGAAACACGACAAAGATGCCCACTGTCACCATTATTATTCAATATTGTCCTAGAAGTTCTATCTAGAGCAAATATGCTAGACAAAGAAATAAAAGGTACCCAAATAGGAAAGGAAGAAATAAAACTTTCACTATTCACTAATGACATGATCCTATATCTAGAAAATCCTGAAAAACCCACAAAAAGGCTACTGGAATTAATACAGAAGTTCAGCAAGATGGCAGGATACAAGATCAATGCACAAAAATCAATAGCATTTCTATATACTAATGATGTGCAATCTGAGGAGAAAATCAGAAAAAAATCCACTTCTAATAGCATCTAAAACAATCAAATATTTAGGAATAAACTTAACCAAGGACATAAAGCACCTGTATTCAGAAAACTACAAAACACTGCTTTAGAAACTGAAGATGGCTTAAAGAAATGGAAAGACATTAAGTGGTCTTGGATTGGAAGACTAAATATCATTAAGATGTCAGCTCTACCCAGACTGATTTACAGATTCAATGCAATCACAATAAAAATCTCAACAACCTTTTTCACAGAAATTGAAAAGCCAATAATCAAATTTACTTGAAAGGGTAAGGGGCTCTGAATAGTCAAAAAATGTCTTTAAAAAGTACGAAGTTGGAGGACTCTCACTTCCTGACTTTAAAGCATATTATTCCAAAAAGAAGATGATCACACAATGAACACACAGCAAGTGCAAACAATGCACAGGGGTGGGGAGGTGGGAGATAAATAAATAAATAAATAAATCTTAAAAAAAATAAAGTATATTACTTAGCTGCAGTGGTAAAAACAGCATCGTACTGGCATAAAGACAGGCAGATTGACCAGTAAAACTTATTTGAGAAGTCAAATATTGACCCTCATATCCACAGTCAAGTGATTTTTGACAAGACTGCTAAGTCCACTCTTCTTGGCCAGAACAGTCATTCAACAAATGGTGCTGGGAGAACTGGATAGCCATATCCAAAAGAAAGAAAGAAGACCCTTCTTTCACACCTTTATAAAAATTAACTCAAAATGAATCAAGGACCTAAATAGAAAAACAAGAACCATAAACTCCTAGAAGAAAATGTAGAAAAACATTTTCAAGATCTTGTGGTAGGCGATAATTTCTTAAACCTTACACCCAAAGCACAAGCAACTAAAGAAAAAATAGATAAATGGGACCTCCTTAAAATTCATCACTTTTGCACCTCAAAGGACTTTGTCAAAAGTGTGAAAAGGCAGCCGACTCAATGGGAGAAAATATTTGTCAATCATATATCCTATAAGGGTTTTATATCCATTATCTATAAGGAGATCAAACAACTCAACAACAAAAAGACAAAATGTCTGACCAAAAAATGGGCAAAAGAATTGAAAAGACAACTGTCCAAAAAGAAATACAAATGGCAAAGACACTTGAAAAAATGTTTATCATCACTAGCTATTAGGGAAATGCAAATCAAAACTACAATGAGATATCATTTCACACCTTAGACTGGCTGCTATTAAAAAGTTGGAAAAATGTAATGTTGAAGAGGATGTGGAAAGATAAGAATGCTTATTCATTGTTGGTGGGAATGTAGAATGGTACAGTCACTGTGTAAGACTGCTTGGCATTTCCTAAGGAAGTTGAATATAGACTTGCCGTGGGACCCAGCAATACCATTGCTTGGTATATACCCAGAAGAACTGAGAGCACTGTAATGAATAGACATCCACACAATGATGTTCATAGCTGCCTTATTCATGATAGCCAAGAGTTGGAAAGAACCCAGGTTTCCGTCACCTGATGAATAGATAAACAAATTCTGGAGGGTACACACGATGGAATATTATGCAGCAGTAAGAAGAAATGTAGTTGTGAAACATATGACAACATGAATGGACCTGGAGGATATTATGTTGAGTGAAGCAAGCCAGACACAAAAGGACAAATACTGTATGGTTGCCCTAATTATGAACTAAATATATTATGTGAAATATAACTATATTATGTGATATATGAATATGGATAGAGTTGCATATATAAGACCGATTTTCTTTGAAGTTGAACAAATG
>JAQZBX010061874.1:0-17013 GCA_029593785.1 Cabassous unicinctus
GAAAAAAATTCTTCTTTGGGATTTACCCATATCCCATTGGAAAAATTACAAACACATATCAAGATCACTAGGAAAACCATCGTTTTTCCAATCATAGGCATTCAGAGCAATGGAATTCAAGAATAGAGGAAGAAATGAGAATACAATGAGAAACTATTGTCATCTAAATGGAGGGCCAACATTATCAAAAGTCACCAGATACCAGATATATCAAATTTCAGTGCTGCAGACTAATTATTTGGAACTCTGTGCTTTGGAGGATGGGATATTTGGAAAAGCCTGCCTCAGGAGAAAAGGCATTGCTAAAAATAGAAAAGAAAGAGAAGAAAGGAATCCTGGAGAAAAAATACTTCCCTCTAATTCTCAAAAGTATAATGAAAAGGAAAAAATATTCACTAGCCAACACAGGATTATGTGGAAAAATTTAAAGCCTAGGGTCTTTAAAACAGACACACCAAATACACACAACTTTCCAGAAATGTTGATGAAAGGGCTTGAAAAATAATTTTGAAAATATGACATAGTCTGTGACTAGGGAGAGATGATGCCATGATATTTTATCATGACGTAAGAAATAATCCACCACATTGCCTTGTGATGCTGGAGGAAAGTGATATGAGTATGCAGATTGAGGGCATAAATATTATGTTAGTTTAAAGATTCTGTTAAAGAATATGTTTCTGCAGAAATAAGAATGTGGCAGTTTGGAGGTGAGAACTAGATATAACTCAGATTACAATGATACTCTCTCATAAGAAGAAAATTTGTTGTATTTTTAAAAAAATTAATTTTACAGTACTCAATAAAATACAATTTTAAAAGTATGGTTAAATATCTCTTATCATTTACTAATGAATCTTTACATACAGAAAAACAATTTTTCCACAACATGTCAAAACTAATTGAAAATAACACTTTTTAGGCCTTTTAAATAGTAAATTCTTTAAAATTAAGAGGCTTCAGTGATAGGAGATTGTGTGGAATGCCATTTTCAAATAAATTTTTGGACCCAAATTTCTTCCTAATTCCTGATGAAATAATGTTAAACTTCTCTAACTTGTAGAAAAATAATCAGAGGAAATGAAATTCTTCTCAGTGATTCCTCCATATTTTAATAATCACAAATTTAAATTGAAATTCAGAGGAAATCATTTTACATGACTTCATGATTGTTTACTAAATGGTTACAAGGATCCAAATTTTGTTTCAAGAAAGCATTTCCTGATTTTCTGGATATATTTGTGTCATTCTCCAGTGCAGTGATATTGTGATGTAGGTATCCATATTTATATAAGTGTTCTTAGGCCATATTGTAAATTTTTAGAAAGAATTGGAAATAAAATGAAATGCATTCTTACAAAGAAAACAGAATCCACAGATACACACAATAAAATGCTGGAACTCAGAATTACACATCCCAAAATCAAAATTTCTCCTATGATTTCTGAAAGTCTCTTCCCACACAGGAGAGAAAATCAATGGGATTTCCAGTAGTTGACAAAGAGGGAGGCAACTATTCACAAAATATCAGGGACAGAGGAATGGTTCATAAAATTAAGGACCAACACCATCTAGGATAATGTACTGCCATCCATACTATGCACAGGTGATTATACAATTCACAATGAAAATAAAAACAAAAAAGGACCACTTTAGAGTATTAGGTAAGTACAAAATTTCCTGTTTGGCTCACACCACCATCTTTCCTTTCATCAGTTTTTTAGCAACAGATATCATTCATACATGAACATTCAAAAACTTGTAGTGAAGAGCAAAACACATGACCTTACAAAATAAAGTGGCATAACTCCTTACAGTGCACCTATGCAAATATCTCAAGGATGAATTGAACTGTGAATCATTTTTTAAAACTTTGATTGACCGTCTTTCAAACACGACTACTAAGTAAGAATGATGCCGCACTTTTGTGTGCTTTTTCTGACATCTACAATATTTTTTAAAACAAGTCTGTTTCAATGATAAATGTTAAACCAATATCTTATTTATCCCATGTGTGCATTCCCTGGTGATTTGTATATTCACAGAGGTGTGCATTGCTCTCTTCAATCATTATTAATCATCTTCAATATTTCTATAATAATTATAATAATTATAAAAGAAAGAAAAACCACATGAACCAAGAAGAAATTATTCACCTCTCAAATGCTTTATTGGCACTGCCATGTAGAGAAGTTTTTCTGGGAGACCTTTAAAAAATTTTTTGGTTATCTATCCATTCTAGTGATATATGATGACATACCACATCATGTGGAGAAAGGGAGAAATGTATGGCCTTCTTAAATGCATTGCAAATGTCTTTAATATAAATTATACACTGAAATGGATATGTGTGAGATAAAAATGTAAATTTTTAAAGGGAGTGAAATTTGGTTAGATTTAATATAATCAATGATATGAAAGAGATAGAATGGTACAAACACTTATAAAAGACAGTAATTAGTCTGATAAATGGGAAATTAATATAAACAAAATTCTAATTATTTATACCAGGAACAAAATTCAGGAACAATAACTTCTATACATAAAAGTTATTTTTTCTCATATAATTTCCATTAAGGCAATCATTCTTTCTGAGAAAAAAATCCAGTTTGGTAATTGTCCATATCCCATTGGCACAAATTCCCACACATAACCAAATCACTAGGAATACCATCATTTTTCCAAACAGAGACACTCAGAGCAATGGAATACAAGGGAAGAGCAAGAAATGAGACAAGAATGAGAAACTATTGTCATCTCAATGGAGGGCCACCATTATTAAAAGTGACCAGACAAGAGATAAATCAAATTTTAGTGCTGCACATTAATTATTTGGAACTCGGGTGCATGGAGGATGGTATCTTTGGAAAAGACAGCCTCAGGACAAAAGGTCCTGCTAAAAGTAGAAAAGAAAGAGGAGAAAGGAATTCTGGAGAAAAGAGAGTGCACTCTACTTGTCAAAATTTGAATGAAAATGAAAAAAAAAATCCACTAACCAACTCAGGACAAGTGGAAAGTTTTAAAACACAAGAGACTTTAAAACCTACACACCAAATACACACAATTTTCCAGACATGTTGAAAGACGGGCTTGAAAAATGGTTTTAAATATATGGTAGGGTCTGTGGCTGGGGGTAAATAATGCCATGATATTTTTTCATGATGTAAGGAGTATTCCACCATGTTGTAGTGTGATGCTGGAGAAAAGTTCTATGAGTATGCAGATTGAGTGCATAAATGGTATTTTAGTTTACAGATTCTGTTAAAAATATGTTTATACAGAAACAGAAATGTGACAGTTTGGAGGTGAAAATTTGATAAAATGCAGATTAGGATGATACTCTCTCATATGCAAATTTGTAGTATTAAAAAACAAAATTAATTTAGCAGTACTTTGTAAAATACAGTTTTAAAAGAATGGTTAAATATCTATTATTGTCTACTAATAAGTCTTTACTTAGAGAAAAAGTATTTTTCCACACCCTGTCAATGCTAATTGAAAATGATACATTTTATCCCGTTTAAATAGTAAATTCTTTAAAATTAAGAGGCTTCAGTGATAAGAGTTTTTGTGGAATGCCTTTTTCACATAAATTTTTGGAACCAACGTTCTTCTTAATAGTTAATTCCATAAGATTAACCTACACTAATTGGACAAAAATAATAGGAGGAAACCAAATGCTTCTCAGTGATTCCTCCATTTTTAAATAAAGACAAATTTAAATTCATAATTCAGAAGAAATTATTTTATATGACTTCATGATTGTTTACTGAATGGATAGGAGGCTCCATGGTTTGTTTCAAGAAAACCATTTCTGATGTTCTGTATATGTTTGTGTCATTCTCCAGAGCAGTGGGATTGTGATATTGGTATTTATATATATGTGTGTTCTCATGCCATATTGTAATTTTTTAGAAGAATTGAAATAAAATCACATTCATTCTAACAAAGAAAGCAGATTCCACCCATACAAATAAAAAAAAAAAGATAGAATTCAGAATAAACAGCTCCCAAAATCAAAATTTCTCCTATGGTTTGTGAAAGTCTCTTCACACACAGGAGAGAATTGTGTTTGATAAGGACTATTAGATGAAAAGAGGGAGTCAACTTTTCACAAGGTATCATGTGGGAGAAGAAAGGTTCATAAAAATATGGACATAGATCATCGAGCAGAATTTACAGACCTCCATTTTATGCAATCGTGATTATAGGATACAACAATTAGGAAAATGAAAAAAGGACCTCTTTAGAGAAGTAGGTATTTCCAAAATTTCCTGTTTGACTCACACCACCCTCTTTCCCTTTATCAATTTTTTAGTGACCAATATCATTCATACATGAACAAACACAATCTTATAGTGAAAAGGGAAACACAGTACATTACAATATAAAGGGGCATAACTCCTTACTGGGGACCTATGCACACATCTGAAGGAGGAACTTGAATTCTGAGTCATTTTTTGAAACTTGGCCAGTCTTTCAAACATGCTAAGTAGTGTGAATGATGATGCACATTTTGTTTACATTTTCTGACATCACGAATATTTTTTAAAACAAATCTGTATCAATGATAAATATTAAACCATTATTCTATTTATCAAATGTGTACATTCCCTGGTGATTGGAATATTCACATAAAAGTGCATTGTTCTCTTCAATCATTATTAAACACTTTCAGTATTTCTATAATAATTATAATAAAGAAAGAATATCCAGATGAACAAAGAAGAAATTATTCACCTCTTAAATCCTTTGTTGACACTGCCATGTAGAGATGTTTTCTGGGAGTCCTTGAAAAAAATTTTTGGTTATCTATCCATTTTATTAATATATGACCACATACCAAAACATGTGGAGAATGGGAGCAATGAATGGCCGTCTCAAACGTGTTACAAATGTCTTTAATATACATTTACACCCTGAAATGGATATGTTTGAGAGAAAATGTAAATTTTTAAAGGGAATGAAATTTGGTTAAATTTAATATAATCAATTATATGGAAGAGGTAGTGTGGCACAAACACTTATAAGGGAAATTAATTTGTCAGATATAATGGAAAGAAATTAAAATAAAATTCTACTTATTATTTCATTGGTAGAATATTCAGACATAATTACCTCTCAAGGTATGAAATAATTTTGTTTTCACCATGCAATTTCCATTAAAGCATTCATTCTTTCTGAGTAAAAAATTCCTCTTTGGGAATTACCCATATCCCATTGGCACAAATTCCTACACATAACAAGATCACTAGGAAAATCATTGTATTTCCAATGAGAGATACTCAGAGCAATGGAATCCAAGTGCAGAGGAAGAAAGGAGAGTAGAATTGGAAACTATTGTCATCTCATTGGAGGGCTAATTTTATCAAAAGTCACCAGGCACCAGTTATATCAATTTTCGTACTGCAGAGTAATTATTTGGAACTCAGGAGAATGGAGGATAGGATCTTTGGAAAAGGCATCAACAGAAGAGTAGGCATTGCTAAAAATAGAAAAGAAAGAGATGAATGGATCCTGGAGAAAAGACATTGCACCCTAATTCACAAAATTAGAATTAAAACAAAAAAAATCACTAGCTAACTCAGGACTATGTGGAAAAATTACAAAAACAAGAGTCTTTATGAAAGACACACCACATTCATATAACTTTCCAAACATGTTGAAGGCAGGGCATTGGAAAATAGTTTTTAACATATGGTATGGTCTGTGGCTATGGGGAAATAATGACATTATATATTATCATGATGTAAGAAATATTCTGCCATGGTGTCATGTGATGCTGGAGGAAAGTGCTATGAGTTTGCAGATTGCCTGCATACATGTTATGTTAGTTTACAGATTCTGTTAAAAAATATGTTTTTACAGAAACAAAAATATGACCGGTTCACGGTGAAAACTACATATATCTCAGATGAGGACGACGCTCCCACATATGAAAAATTGTTGTATTTAAAAAACAAAATTTATTTTACAATACTTATTAAAATATCATTTCAAAAGCATCATTAAATATCTACTATCATCTACTAATAAATCTTTTTTGCATAGAAAGAATTTTACAACACCCTGACAATGGTAATTTAAAATGAAACTTTTTAGCCCTTTTAAATAGTAAGTTCTTTGAAATTAAGACGCTTCTGTGATATGAGTTTATGTGGAATGCCTTTTCAAATAAATTTTGGGATCCAATTTTTCTTCCAAAGTATTGATATCACAATGTTAAACTATTCTAATTTGGAGAAAAATAATCAGACGAAACCAAATGCTTCTCAGTGATTCCTCCTATTTTTTAATAATCACAAATTTAAATTGCTAATTCACAGGAAATCATTTTACATGAATTCATGATTGTTTACTGAAAGATTAGGAGGCTCCAGGTTTTGTTTCAAGAAAGCCTTTAATGATTTTCTGGATATCTTTCTGTCATTCTCCAGTTCTGGGGGATTGTGATGTAAGTATCCAAAAATATATAAGGGTTCTTATGCCATATTTTAATTTTTTAAGAAAGAATCGCACATAAAATCAAACTCATTCTTACAAAGAAAGCAGAATCCACAGGTACACACACAAAAGGCTAGAACCCAGATTAACAGCTCACAAAATCAAAATTTCTCCTATGGCTTGTGAAAGGCTCTTCCCACACAGGAGAGATAATCACTGCTAAGGTCCATTTGTTGACAAACAGGGAGTCTATTATTCACAGGATATCATGGGGGAGGAGAATGGTTTATAAACATAAGAACCTAGTCCATCAAGGAGAATGTACTGCCATCTTTTCTTTGTACACATGATTATAGACTTCAACAATGAATAAAAACAAAAAAGTACCACTTTAGAGAAATAGGCAATTCCAAAATTTCCTGTTTTATTCACACAACCATTTTATCCTAAATCAATTTTTTAGCAACAGATATCATTCATAAATGAACATACACACACTTGTAGTGAAGAGGAAAACTGACGACCTTACAATATAAAGGGGCATAATTACTTACAAGGGACCTATGCACACATCTCAAACAGGAACTTGATTTGAATGTAATTTTCCAAACCTCCACAGACCGTCAATCAAACATGCCTAATAAGTATGAATGATGCTGCACATTTGTTTGCATTTTCTGATATCACGTATATTTTTTTAAACCACTCTGTTTTAATGATAAATATTAAACCAATACCCTTCTTATCCAATGTGTACATTCCTTGGTGATTGCAATACTCACAAAGGTGTGCATTGCTCTCTTCAGTATTAAACCCATTCAATATTTCTATAATTAATATAATACAGAAAGGAAATCCAGGTGAACAATGAAAAAATTATTCACCTCTCAAACTGATTGTTGACACTGATATATTTGGGTGTGGGTGAAAAAAAATTTTGGGTTATCTATCCATTCCATTGATATATGATCACATCCCCCATCATGTGGAGAAAGTCAACAATGAATGGACTTTTAAAATTTGTTGTAAATGTCTTTAATATAAAATTATATACTGAAATGGATATACATTTGAAGGAAAATGTAAATTATAAAAGGGAGTGAAATTTTGTTAGATTTAATACAGTCAATGTTAAGAAAGAGAGAGTATGACATAAACACTTATAAAGGAAAATAATTCTTCTGATATAATGAAAAGCAAAATTCCAATTATTATATTATAGGTAGAACATTCAGACATAATAATCTTTCAAGGCTTGAAATATTTTTTTTTACCCTGCAATTTCCATTAAGGTATACATTCTTTCTGAGTAAAAAATTCCTCCTTGGGATTTGCCAATATCCTATTGGCACAAATTCTCACACATAACAAGAACACTAGGAAAACCATCGTATTTCCAATTAGAGATACTCAGAGCAATGGAAAGCAATGGCAGAGGAAGAAATGAGATAGAATGAAAAACTATTGTTATCTCAATGGGGGGTCAACATTATCAAAAGTCAGCCTACACCAGATACATCCATTTTAGTGCTGCAGAGTAATTAATTGGAAATCAGGGGCCTGGAGATTGGGGTCATTGGAAAGGCAGCAGCAGGATAGTAGGCACTGCTAAAAATAGAAAAGAAAGAGAAGAATGTAATCCTAGAGAAAATAAATGTCACCCTAATAATCTTAGTTGGAATTAAAAGGGAAAAAGATCCTCTAGCCAACTCATGAGTATATGGAAATATTAAAACACAAGAGTCTTTAAAACAGACACACCACATACACACAGCTTTCCAGACATGTTGAAGGTAAGGTTTGGAAAATAGATTTTAACATATGGTATGGTCTGTGGCTAGGGGGTAATAATGTCATGGTATTTTATAATGATGTAAGAAATATTTCACAACGGTGTTATGTGATGCTCAAAGAAAGTTATATGAGGTGATGATTGAGTGCATAAATGTTTTGTAAGTGTACAGATTCTGCTTTAAAGAGTTTATTTACAGGAATAGGAATGGGGCAGTTTGGACTTGATAACTAGATATATCTCAGATTAAGATGAAAGTCTCGCATATCCAAAATTGGTGTATTTAAAAAAAATTAAAGTACTCGGTAAAATACAATTTTAAAGATTTGTTAAATATCTATTATCATCTACTAATAAACCCTTACTTTGAGAGAAAGAATTTTTCCACATAACGTGTCAATGTTAATTAGAAAAGAAATTATTTTAGCCCTTTTAAATTGTAAATTTTTAAATTTAAGAGGCTTCAGTGATATAAGTTTGTTTGGAATGCCTTTTTCAAATAAATTTTTGGAACAGATTTTCATCTTTTTTGTTGATGTCATAATGTTAAACTACCCTAACTTGGAGAAAAATAATTGGAGGAAACCAAATTCTTCTAGTCATTCCTCCAGTTTTTAATAATCACAAATTTTAATCTATAATTCAGAGGAAATCATTTTACATGACTTCATGATTGTTTACTGAATGGTTAAGAGGCTCCATGTTTGGGTGAAGAAAGCCTTTCCTGATTTTCTGGATATCTTTGCGTCATTCTGCATTGCAGTGTGATTGTGATGTAGGTATCCATATATATGTGTTCTTAGGCAATACTGTAATTTTTTAGAAAGTATTGGATATAAAATTAAACGCATTCTTACAAAGAAAGCAGAATCCACAGATACACAAACAAAATGCTGGAACTCAGAATAAACAGCTCTCAAATACAAAATTTCTCCTATGGCTTTTGAAAGTCTTTTCCCACACAGGAGATAAAATTTACTGATAAGGTCCATTAGTTGACAAATAGGGCATCAACTCTTTGCATGATATCATGGGGGAGAGGAAATTTTCATTAAAATATGTACCTCGTCCTTCAAGGAGAATATACTGCCCTGCATTCTATGCACGTGTGTTTATAGAATTCAACAATGAAGAAAAACAAAAAAGTACATTTTAGAGAAATAGGTAATTACAAAATTTCCTGTTTGACTCATACCACCCTCTTTCCTTTCATCAATTTTTTACCGATGGGTATCACTAATACATGAACATATAAATTTTTTTAGCATAGATTAAAACACATGACCTTGCAAAATAAAGGGCGATAACTCCTTACAGTGCATATATGCTCATATCTCAAGGAGGTAATTGAATAGTGAATCATTTTTTAAACTTGGCCAGACCGTCTTTCAAACATTACTTATAAGTATGAATGATGCCACAACTTTGTGTTCATTTTCTGACATCAACAATATTTTTAAAACTAATCTGTTTCAATGATAAAAATTAAGCCAGTATCCTATTTATCCAATGTGTACGTTTCCTGGTGATAGGTATATTCACAGAGGCGTGCATTGCTCTCTTCAATCATTATAAAACCCTTTCAATGTTTACTAAATAATTATAATAAAAAAAGAAAATCTGGATGAACAAAGAAGAAATTATTCACCTCTCAAACCCTTTGTTGACACTGCCATGTAGAGATGTTTTTTTTGGGAGTACCTGGAAAAAAAATTTTGGTTATCTATCCATTCTATTGATATATGATCACATACCACCTCACATGGAGAAAGGGAGCAATGAATGGCCTTCTTAAAACTCTTGCAAATGTTTTAATATAAAATTATAAATTTAAATAGATTTAAGTTTGAGAGAAAATATAATTTTAAAAGGGAGTGAAGTTTGGTTAGGTTTAATATAGACAATGATATGAAAGACATAGTATGGCACCAACACTTATAAAGGATTATAATTAGTCTGATATAATGGAAACTAATATAAGCAAATTATAATTATTTTATTCCAGAAGTAACATTCAGGCATAATAATATCTAGGCTTGTAGTATTTTATTTATCATGCAATTTCCATTAAGGCATTCATTCTTTCTGAGAAAAAAATTCCTCTTTGGGAATTGCCCATATCCTATTGGCACAAATTTCCATAAATAACAAGATCACTAGGAAAACCACCATATTATCAATCTGAGACACTCAGAGCAATGGAATCCAAGGACAGAGTAAGAAATGATAGTGGAAAGAGAAACTATTGTTATCTAAATGGAGAGGCAACATTATCAAAAGTCACCACACAACAGATACATCAAATTTAAGTGCTGCAGATTAATTATTTGGAACTCGGGGGTCATGGAGGATGGGATCTTTGGTAAAAGCAGCAGCAGGAGAGTAGGCACTGCTAAAAATAGAAAAGAAAGTGAAGAATGGAATCCTAGAGAAAAGAAACAACACTCTAATTCTCAAAATTAGAATGAAAAGAAAAAAAATCCATTAGCCAACTCAGGACATTGTGGGAAAATTTAAAACACAAGAATCTTTGTAACACACACACCACATACACACAACTTTTCAGACAAGTTTAAGGCAGGTCTTGGAAAATAGTTTTGAACATATGGTATGGTTTGTCTTTAGGGGAAATAATGTCATGATATTTTAACATGATGTAAGAAACATTCATCCAAGGTGTCAAGTGAGGCTGGAGGAAAGTGGTATGTGTATGCATATTGAATGCATAAATGTTATGTTAGTTTACAGATTCTGTTAAAAAATATGTTCTATCAGAAACAAGAATGTGGCAGTTGAGTGTTCATAAGTAGGTATAACTCAGATGAGGATGATACTCTCTCATATTCAAACCTGTATGTAAAAAACAAAGTTAATTTTACATTACTCATAAAATACAATTTTAAAAGAATTGTTATATATCTATTCTTGTCTACTAATAAATCTTTACTTAGAAAGAATTTTTCCACACCCTCTCAATGCTAATTGAAAATGAAATATTTAGCTTTTTAAATAGTAATTTTTTTAAAATTAAGAGGCTTCAGTGATATGAGATTTGTGGAATTTATTTTTCACATAAATTTTTGTAACCGATTTTCTTCCTAATAGTTAATGAAATAATATTAAATTATGCAATTTTGAGAAAAATAATAACAGGAAACCAAATGCTTCTCAGGGATTCTTCCACTTTTTAATAATCACAAATTTAAAACAATAATTCATAGGAAATCATTTTATATGACTTGGTGATTGTTTACTGAATGGTTAGGAGGCTCAATTTTTTGTCAAGAAAACCATTCCTGATTTTCTGGATATTTTTGTGTCATTCACCAGTGCACTGGGATTGTGATGCATGTATCGATATATATATATTTAAGTTTTCTTATGGCATATTGTAAATTTCTAGAAAGAAATGAAATAAAATCAAATTCATTTTTACAAAGAAAAAAGAATCCTCAGGTACACACATAAAAAACGATGGAACTCAAAATAAACAGCTCCCAAACTCAAAATTTCTCCTATGGCTTGTGAAAATCTCTTCCCACACAGGAGAGAAAAGGGATTGGTGAGTACCATTAGTTGAAAAAAGGGAGTCAACTATTCCAAGATATCATGTGGGAGAGGAATGATTGATAAATTAAGAACCTGGTCCATCAAGAAGAATGTAAACCCTCCATTCTATGCACACATTTTTATACAATCCAACAATGAAGAAAAACAAAAAGGACCTCTTTAGAGAAATAGGTAATTACAAGATTTCTTGTTTGACACATACTGCCCTCCTTCCCTTCATCAATTATTTAGCAATGGATATAAATCATACATGAGCATGCACAGACTTGTAATGAAGAGGAAAACCCCCGACCTTACAATGTAAAGGGGCATAAAGCCTCTACAAGCGACCTATGCACACATCTCAAGGAGGAACTTGAAATATGAGTCATTTTTCAAAAATTGGTCAGACTGTCTTTCCAAAATGCTTAATAAGTATGAATGATGCTGCACCTATTGTTTACATTTTCTGAACTCATTAATATTTTTTTTGTCTTTTTTTATTGTGGGTAAAAATCAAAATTTTCACAATACCTACCAATATTTGTAAAATGATATATAAATACATAGGCATATATGTGCATTTGTTTACATAAATGTTATGTGTTATATATATATATATATATATACATATATATATATATATATATATTTTTTTTTTTAAAGGTGCCAAGATTACCTAAATATTACTCAGAAATTTCAGGGTTTCCCATGTTCCCCAACACCCACACCTCCAAGAAATCGGTTTCAATTATAAATATTAACTGAATATCCTATTTACACAATCTGTACATTCCACGGTGATTGCTACATTCACAGAGGTGTGCATTCCTCTCTTCAATATTAAACCAATTCAATATTTCTTTAATAATTAAAATAAAGAAAGAAAATCCAGATGAACAAAGAGAAAATTATTCTCCTCTCAAAATATTTGTTGACACTGCCATATATAGTTTTTTTTCTGGGTGTCCTTGAAATAAATTTTTTGGTTATCTATCCATTCCATTGATATATAATCACATACCACATCATGTGGAGAAAAGTAGCCATGA
Organism: Cabassous unicinctus; assembly: GCA_029593785.1. Taxonomy (NCBI): domain Eukaryota; kingdom Metazoa; phylum Chordata; class Mammalia; order Cingulata; family Chlamyphoridae; genus Cabassous; species Cabassous unicinctus. Next base: position 12,838 of record JAQZBX010061874.1, read on the forward strand.
ATGGCATTTTTAAATGTTTTTCAAACATCTTTTATATAAAATTATGTACTGAAATGTATATGTTTGACAGAAAATGTAAATTTTAAAAGGTGTGAAATTTGGTTAGATTTAATATAGTCAATGATAAGAAAGTGATAGTATGGTACAAACTCCTATAGAGGAAAATAATTCATCTGATATAATGGAAATAAATTAAAACAAAATTCTAATTATTATATTATAGGTAGAACATTCAGACATAATAATCTCTCAAGGCATGAAATAATTTTTTTTTACCATGCAATTTCCATTAAGGCATTCATTCTTACTGAGGAAAAAATTCCTCTTTGTGAATTGCCCATATCCCATTGGCACAAATTCCCACACATAACAAAATCATTTGGAAAACCATCGTATTTCCAATGAGAGATAGAGCAAAGTAATCCAAGGGCAGAGGAAGAAATGAGATTAGTATGAGAAACTATTGTCATCTCAGTGGAAGGCCAACATTATCAAAAGTCACCAGACACCAGATACTTCCATTTTAGTGCTGCAGAGTAATTATTTGTAATTCAGAGGCATGGAGCCTGGATCTTTAGAAAAGGCAGCAGCAGGAGTGTAGGCACTGCTAAAAATAAAAAAGAAAGAGAGGAATGGAATCCTGGAAAAGAGAAATTTCAAACTAATTCTCAAAATTAGATTTAAAAGGAAAATTATCCACTAACCTACACAGAAATATGTGGAAAATTTAAAACACGAGTGTCTTAAAAACACATACACCACATTCCCACAATGATCCAGACATGTTGATGGCAGGGCTTGGAAAATAGTTTTGAACATATGTTATATTCTGTGGCTAGGGGGAATAATGTCATGATATTTTATCATGATGTAAGAAATATTCCATCACAGTGTCGTGTGATGCTCGAAGAATGTTTTATGATTATGATGGTGGAGTGCATTAATGTTTTGTTAGTTTACCATTTCTGTGAAAAAAAACAAGGTGTATTTACACATGCAAGAATGGGGCAGTTTGGAGGTGAAAACTAGATATAACTCTGATTAGAATGACAGTTTTTCCCATCCAAATTTGGTGTATTTAAAAAAAGAAAAACATTTAAAGTATTCAGTATAATACAATTTTAAAAGAATGGTTAAATATCTATTATCAACTTTTAATAAAACTTTACAAATAGAGAAAGTGTTTTTCCAAATATCGTGTCAATGCTAATAGGAAATGAAATTTTCAGCCATTTTAAATAGTAATTTTTTAAAATACTAAGAGGCTTCAGTGATATAAATTTTTTGGAATACCTTTTTTAAATAAATTTTTGGAACCAATTTTCTTCCTGAAAATGAAATAATGTTAAACTATGCTAACTTGCATAAAAATAATTGGAGGAAACCCAAGGATTCTCAGTAATCACTCCATTTATTTTTAATCACAAATTTAAAGCGATAATTCAGAGAAAATCATTTTACATGACTTCATGTTTGTTTATTGAATGGTTGGGAGGCTACAGAAATTTTTTCAAGAAACCTTTTTCTGATTTTCTGGATATCTTTGTGTCATTCTCCAGTGCAGTGAGATTTTTATGTAGGTATCCATATAAATATAAGTGTTCTTATATCATAGTGTAATTTTTTAGAAAGAATTGATAATCAAATAAAACTCATTCTTACAAAAAAGCAGAATCCATAAATACACAAACAAAATTCTGGAACTGAGAATAAACAGATCCCAAAATCAATATTTCTCCTATGATTTGTTGAAAGTCTCTTTCCATACAGGAGAGAAAAATCATTGGTAAGGTTCATTAGATGACAAAGAGCGAGGCAACTATTCACAAGATATCAAGGGAGAGAGGAATGGTTCTTAAAAATAAAGACCAAGACAATCTAGGAGAATGTACTGCCATCCATTCAATGCACATGTGATTATACAATTCCATAATGAAAAAAAAAACAACAACAAAGGACCACTTTAGAGAATTAGGCAATTACAAAATTTCCTGGCTGACTCACACCACTATCTTTCCCTTCATCAATTTTTTACCAACGTGCAACATTCATACATGAAAATACACAAACTTGTAGTGAGGAGGAAACCACAAGACTTTACAATATAAAGGGGCATAACTCCTTACAGGGGACCTATGTACACATCTCAAGGAGGAACTTGAATTGTGAGTCATTGTTTAAAACTTGCCATATGGTCTATCAAACATGTCTAACAAGTATGAATGATGCTGCAACTTTTGTTTACATTTTCTGACATCATGAATATTTTTTGAAACAAATCTGTTTCAATGATAAATATTAAAGCAATATTCTATTTACCCAATGTTTACATTCCATGGTGATTGGTATATTCACAGAGCCATGCATTCCACTGTTCAATATTAAACCCATTCAATATTTCTATAATAATTATAAAAAAGAAAGAAAATCCAGATGAAGAAAAAAGAAATTATTCACCTCTCAAACTGTTTCTTGACACTGCCATATATAGCTGTTTTGCTGGGTGTGCTTGAAAAAAAGTTTTTGGTTATCTATCCATTCCATTGATATATGATCACATACCACATCTTGTGGAGAAAGGTAGCAATGAATGGCCTTCTTAAACATGTTGCAAACATCATTAATATAAAATTATATACTGAAATGGATATAAGTTTGACAGAAAATGTAAAATCTAAAAGGGAGTGAAATTTGTTTAGATTTAATGTAGTCAATGATAAGAAAGAGATAGTATGGCACAAACTCCTATAAAGGAAAATATTTCATCTGATATAATGGAAATAAATTAAAACAAAATTCTAATTATTATATTATAGGCAGAACATTCAGATATAATAATCTTTTAAGGAATGAAATATTTTTTTCCATGCAATTCCCATTAAGGCATTCATTCTTTCTGAGTAAAAAATTCCTCTATGTGAATTGCCCATATCCCATTTTCACAAATTCCCACACATAAAAAGATCACTAGGAAAATCATCAAATTTCCAATGAGAGATACTCAGAGCTATGTAATCCACAGGCAGAGGAATATCTGGGAATAGAATGAGAAATTATTGTCATCTCAATGGAGGGCCAACATTATCAAAAGTCACAAGACACGAGATACATCCATTTGAGTGCTGCAGTGTAATTATTTAGAATTCAGGGGCATGGAGGTTGGGATCTTTGGAAAAGGCAGCAGCAGGCAAGTAGACACTGCAAAAAATATAAAAGAAAGAGAAAAATGGATTCCTGGAGAAAATAAATTGCACCCTAATTCTCAAAATTAGAATTGAAAGGAAAAAATCCATTAGCCATCTCAGGACTATGTGGAAAATTTGAAACACACGTTCCTTGAAAACAGATAGACCACATACCCACAGTTTTCCAGACATGTTGATGGCAGGGTTTGGATAATAGTTTTGAACATATGGTATGGTCTGTGGCTGGGGGGGAATAATGTCATGATATTTTATCATCATGTAGGAACTATTCCACCACGGTGTCAGAAAATGATCAAAGAAAGTTTTATGAGTATGATGATCGAATGCATAAATGTTTTGTTTGTTTACAGATTCTGCTAAAAATGGGTATTTACATAAACAATAACGTGGCAAATTGGAATTGAAAACTAGATATAACTCAGATTAGGAGGATACTCTCTCATATGTAAGTTTTTGTATTGAAAAAAATTAATTTTACAGTACTGCATATAATACTATTTTAAAAGAATGGTTAAATATCTATTGTCATCTACTAATAAATCTTTACTTAGAAAGAAAAAAATTTTCCACACCGTGTCAGTGTTAATTTAAAGTGAAACTTTTTAGCCCTTTTAAATAGTAAATTATTTAAAATTAAAAGGCATCAATGATATGAGTTTGTGTAGAATGTCTTTTTCACATAAATTTTTGGAACTGATTTTCTTCCTAAAAGTTATTGAAATAATATCAACTGCCCAGATTGGAAAAAAATAATAGGAGAAAATAAATGATTCTCAGTGATTCTTCCATTTTTTAATAATCACAAATTTAAATTGAGAATTCAGAGGAAATCATTTTACATGACTTCATGATTGTTTAAAGAATGGTTAGGAGGCTCCAGGTTTTGTTTCAAGAAAAGCATTCCTGATTTTCTGGATATCATTGTATCATTCTCCAGTGCACTGGGATTGTGATGCATGTATCCATCACA
>JAQZBX010061875.1:0-17007 GCA_029593785.1 Cabassous unicinctus
CAAACACAAAATAAATAAAGAGCATGAGTGAACAGTCTACTCAGAAGAGAAGAAATACAACTGGGCAATAAGCATATAACAAAATATTTAATCTTCCCAATTATGAAAGAAATGTAATTAAAACAAGATACCATTTCCAAGTTATTTGATTAAAAAATAATAAAATAGTAATAATAATACCTTTTATGCAGAAATCCTACTTCCAGGAATTTATCCTAAGAAAATTCACATAAATGCAGGGGAATTTTCATCCAAAGGATCTGGATTTCAACAGTGCCCCTAATATTAAGAAAAAAAGTCAGAAACAGTCTTAGTGTTCAATGATAGGGCATTTTTAGCCTAATTAGGGTTTGGCCATTCCATGGAATAAAATGTAGCTGTTAAATTAGTCATCAGATTTATTTGTATTGATCTACAAAGATGGTCATCAGCACTGCTAAATGAGAAAAGCAGATTCTATTATATAATGGTGTGTACCATGTTCAATCTTTGGGAAAAGTGCACATGATTTTTAACTCTCCCGAATTGAAACTTCTTGAAGCAAATCCTCCAAAATGCTGATTGTAGCTCTTTTTGACAGAACAACCACAGTTTTACTTTTTTTTTTTGCTTCTCTCCATGTAATGTTTGTTCTACCATGAATATGGACTTCTTATGTGTGTCCATATAAGTAAGCAAATAAAAGGAAAAGTAGTGTTCTGTCAGTCTGTGAAGATGAAGGCTGAATTAAGAACAAAACCCTGAAAATCAATAAGGCAGGCTTCGACAGAGGTGGCTCCCACACATCTGGGGAGTGCTCCTCCTTTCATTTTCCATCCTCCCCACTCTATGTGGAGTTCCCCACAGCTGCTCACAATATCCCTCTCCCATCACAAACTGTAGCTCCAGCTCCTCTCCCTGTGCAGAGGGACTGCCTTCCTGCCAGCACTGTCCTGCTCTTTCTAGCCCATGGTCTTTTTCCTGCTTAGGAAGATCTGCATGAAACCAGGTATGACCCTATTCTGATGGCTGCTCCAGACTAGGTGCTGTGCTGTCTCTGAGAGGGACATTAGCCAGAATACGTTATGGCCACTCACTTGGTCTCAAAGTTCTTTGCTGAAAACAATAGAACCTGCTCTCGCTTGTTAGGATCTACTAAAGGTTATTAGGCAGTTGTTATGTGTTGTGTCTCCTAAAAAGATATGTTGACGTTCAAACCCCCAGCGTTTCAGAATGTGAACTTATTTGGAAATAGGGTCTCCGCAGATGTAATTAGTTAAGGTGAGGTCATCCTGGAAGAGAGTGGCCCTTACTCCCATGTGACTGGTCCTTTCAAGAAGAGAAGAGAGAGACAGGAGGGCAGAAGCCACGTGATGAGGGAGGTAGAGGATGAAGTGCTGCAGCTGCAGGCTGAGGAGTGCTAAGGACGGTCAGCAAACCAGCAGAAGCTAGAAAGATACAAGCAAGGACCAGAGGGAGCACAGCTCTGCTATCACTGTAATTTCAGATTTCTGGCATCCAGAACTGTGAAAGAAGAAATCTGTGACAATTATCAAATTTAAATTAAAGACAAAGGGTAAGGGGACAACCAGCAAGATGGCAGCAAAGTAAGGAGCTCCTAGAATCAGCTCCTGCTACGGGGCAGTTGGTGATCACCCAGAGCTATCTCAAGCACCTGTCTGAGGGCTCCAGGAGACCAGAAGAGTGTCCTGCAACATCCTTGAAAGAATGGAAGGAGGAGACTGCCCACCTGCAGTGAAGATTCATGAGTAGATCCCTCCATGCCCTGGAGGCCGGTGCCCATTCTCCATTGGAGGCATAAGCCACCTCAGGAGCTGTTCTGCGGCTGGAACTGGAAGCTCCACTTCCCAAAAATGGGGGAGGAAGAGACAGTTGGGCACCAACTTCAGCTACTGATTAGTAAATTTGGCGGGCTAAAGTATAATACTAAGAATAGCTAAAGTTTGAAACTGTTCAAGTCAGAAAGAGGCCGTTAGCCACCATCTTAACTCTTCTCCTGACATGAGGGGAAGCGGGGTGACTGAAAATCACAGTGCTGGTAAGGACTGGCTTCTTTCTATCCAGATAAAATTGCCACTTAGCCTAAGCCCCAGACCCACCTCGGGCAGGGAGGAAGCTGGTGGAAGCTGCGATGCTTCTCCGGGAAATTACAGGCCACGCTACAAAGGCTGGTGATCACCCTACTTTGGCAGCGCAAGCCACCCCAGCAGCTATTCTGTGGCAAGAATTGGAAGCTCCATTTCCCAAAAACAGAGGAGGAAGATATGGTTGGCCACTGATTTCAGCTACGATTAGTAAATTCAGCTGGTGAAAGTATAACCCTAAGAACAGCTAAAGTTTGAGCCTCTCCAAGTTGGAAAGAGGCTGGTAGCCACCATTTTGACTCCACCCTCAGAATGAGAGAAAGCTGGGCTGACTGAAAATCAGAGCAACAGTAGAGACTCATTTCTTTCACCCAGATTGGCCTGCAGCCCTAGCCTAGGATTCAGCCCCACCTCAAGCAGGGAGGAAGCTGGTGGGCCTTGCAGCAGCCTATCCAGGTAACTGCAGGTACATTTGTCTGGCACAGACTGAATAATCAGAAGTCTACTGGGGCAATTGCGATCATCTTGGACCTGCAGTGGAGAAAGGGGCATGAAGCTTTATCAGTCTCTCTGGGCAACTACAGTCTAGGCCTGCACGACTTGGATTATTCCACACAGCTGTGGCTCTGTCCCTACCTCTGGCAAAGGAGAAAGTTGGGAGAAGCTTCATTGGTCTTTGGGGCAATGAGGGCAGCTTGAGCCTCCACAGCTTATAACACCAACTACATCCTTGGCTCCTACTACACAATCATCAAGGGAGAAAAGGCAGGAAGCCCTAAACTAAAGAGAAAAACTGCACCCAGAATAAATACTCTAGTAAGCCAGATGCCAAGACACCAACAAAACATTACAATCCATACCAAGAAACAGGAAAATATGGCCAAAGGAACAAGATAAGCCTCCAGATGACATAAAGGAGTTGAGACAACTAATCATAGAAGTTCAAACAAATTTCCTTAATAAGTTCAACGAGATAGCTAAGGAAATTAAGGATATTAAGAAGACATTGGATGAGTACAAAGAAGAATTTGAAAGTATGCATAGAAAAATAGTAGATCTTATGGGAATGAAAGGTGCAATAAATGAAATTAAAAATACACTGGAATCATATAATAGCAGAATTGAGGAGGCAGAAGAAAGGATTAGTGAGCTTGAAGAAATGGCCTCTGAAAGTGAACATTCAAAAGAACAGATGAAGACAAGATTGGAAAAACTTGAACAAGGTCTAAGGGAACTAAACGACAGCAAGAAATGTGCAAACATATGTGTCATGGGAGTCCCAGAAGGAGAAGAGAAGGGAAAAGGGGCAGAAGGAATATTTGAAGAAATAATGGCAGAAAATTTTCCAACCCTATTGAAGGACATAGATATCCATGTCCAAGAAGCACAATGTACTCCCATCCGAAAAAATCTGAATAGACCAACTCTGGGACACATACTAATCAGAATGTCAGATGCCAAAGACAAAGAGAGAATTCTGAGAGCATCAAGAGAAAGGCAATGCACAATATATAAGAGACACCCAATAAAATTAAGTGCTGATTTCTCACAAGAAACCATGGAGGCAAGAAGACAGTGGTATGGTATATTTAAGACACTGCAAAAGAAAAACTTCCAGCCAAGAATCTTATACTCGGCAAGATTGTCTTTCAAAAATGAGGGCGAGTTTAGAATATTCACAGATAAACAGAAACTGAGAGAGTTTGTAACCAAGAGAAATGCTTTACAGGAAATACTAAAGGGTGTGCTACAGCCTGAAAAGACAGAAGACAGAGGCCTAGCAGAGAGTCTAGAAATGAAGATTGTATCAATAAAAGTAACTAGAAGTGTCAAAAGAGTGGTGAAAATAAAATATGACAGATAAAACCCAAATATTCAGGAATAAACTTAATCAACAATGTAAAGCACTTGTATTCAGAAAACTACAACTCATTGTTACAAGAATAAAAAAAGACCTAAATTATTGGGTGAACATTCTGTGCTCACGGATTGGAAGACTAAATATCATTAAGATGTCAATTCTACTCAATTTATATACAGATTCAATGCTATCCCTATAAAAATTCCACCAGCATTTTTTATATAAATGGAAAAGATGATTATCAATTTATTTGGAAGGGTAAGGGGTCTTGAATAGCCAGAAACATCTTAAAAAGGAAAAGTGAACTTAGAAGACTCTCATTTCCAAACTTTAAGTTGTATTACCTAGCTACAGTGGTAAAAACAGCATGGTACTGGCATAAAGACAGACATATAGACTAATGGAACTGAAGTGATGGTTCAGAAACAGACCCTCACATCTATGGTCAAGTGATTTTTGATTAGCCTGTCAAACCCACCCAGGTTAGGCAGAACAGTCCACCCAACAAATGGTTCTGAGAAAACTGGACATCCATAGCAAAAGAAGGAAAGAGGACCCCCATCTCACACCTTGTACAAAAATCAACTCAAAATGAATAAAAAACTTAACTATAAAAGCAAGAACCATAAAGCTTCTAGAAAAAATGTAGGAAAATATCTTCAAGACCTGGTGGTAGGTGATGGATTCTTAAAGGAGATAAAAGGAAGGCTGAGATGGACTACCAATATTTAATGTATGTAGAAGTTTTAATTAGTTTTACTGTAAAAGTGTGGAAATGTACAGAGTTGATAGTAACACATTATAGTGAGTAACAGCTGGTTTATAAATGGGGATGTGGCTGAAAATGGTAGTCTAGGGATGTAAATGCCAATTAACAGAAACCTAGAGAATAATCTAGGGACTGAATAGCACAGTAAAACCAGAGGTGGATGAGAATAGTGGTTGATGGTACAAATGCAAGAGTGTCCTTTGTGAGCTAGAGCAGATGTACATCCCTATTGCAGGGTGGTGGGAATGTGGAGAAGCATGGGATAAATATAACTGGAGTGACCTATGGACTGTGGTTAACAGTCATAATGTAATATTCTTGCATCTATGCCAAAGATGTACTGTGTTGATGATGGGGGAGTGTGGAAAAAGTGTGCGCCAAATGTATGCTGTGGGCCTGGTAATAATCGGATGATATTATCTCATAATCTGTAACAAATGTTCCACCACAGTGTGGTGTGTTGATAAAGGGGTGTTGTATGGGAATTCTGCACATGTGCATGATTGCTTTGTAAGTTTACAACTTCTGTCATAAAAATATATTTGAAAAATAATAATAAGGTGGATTGGGGGGGAATACACCAAATGTAAGATAAGGACTATAATTAGTATAAGATTTTGACAATATTCTTTCATAATTTGTAACAAATGTCTCACAACAATGCAAGGTGTTAGTGGTGGGTTGATGTATGGGACGCCTCTATGATGTTATGAATGTTTGTTTTATAAGTTCACAACTTTTACTATACATTTATTGTTTATGTGTGTTCATGTATAAATGGTATAAAAATAATAATAATAATAATTGGGTTGGGGAAAATACTTTGGTTAGTAGTAATATTTTGAGGATGCTCTTTAATCATTAGTTAAAAATGTTTCACAACAATGCAAGGTATTGGTGGTAGGGTGAGGTATGAGAGCCCTGTGTGACATTATGTATGTTGTTTTGCAAGTTTACAACTATTGCTCTACACTTATTGTTTATGTATGCTCATGTATGAGTGATATACTTCCATAAATTAAAAAAAAATAAAGTAAGGCTGAGCACATGGAAAAAAAAAAAAAAAAGACAAAAGGTAAGTTTAGATGGGATTTTAAAAAAGTAGATTGTTATGTGAAACAGCACAATACAGTCCAAAGGACCTAGGGCAGTGGTGCCCAAACACTTCTATCCCACGCTGTGTGGTGGGGAGAAAGAGGATGGATATGTGAAGTGGAGAAAGTCCTGGGAAAGTTCCCTGTGACAGCTTATGAAGAACTTTGAGCCCCAATGTATGGGCAGAATGAAGTTCATGGGAAGATTTCAGACAGTCTAGCAACGTGTGTGAGGGGAACATTTGGGATAAAATCATATATCCCTCCAACACACCTGGAGGTTCTGTTTGTTGATTTTTTCCAAGGCCATCCTTATAGGTACAATGAGCATCGGCAGGAACTTGGGGAAGGAGATCTTTGTGGAATGAGGAATAGGAAGGTCTGCTTGATGCAGTAGGGAGAAAAGAATGTGAGGCTGTCGGAGCCCACGTGGCTTGTCACAGGGAAGCTGGGCTGTGGTGCTGCTTTCTCATACCACAGAGGGGGTCTGGTGCAGTTCTGCCATCACCCAGACCTTACCTTCAGGGCCATCAAGGCCTTCAGGCCTGGTAGGCTTCTGGGTGAACCCACTGGGCTAGTCTTATGCTTTCACAAATATCAACTTCTGCACCTGGCTGTGTGGAAGGTATCTGATCCTCTGTTTTTTTGTGCATGTATGCAGAATAAATTTATTACCTTCACATCACAGGCTGCTGGGCTTTTGTGAGGCTCAAATAAGATAACATGTAACGTGCCTAGCAGTTGACCCAGCATAGAGCAACGGCTTGGAAGATGGGAGGTCTCTTCTCTGCTCTCACAGTCCAAGGGCAAGGACGAAGGGCAAAGGCAAACACAGAATTTGGATAGAGACCTAATTTATGAATAACTCATAAATCATTGGATTCAACCTTCTGTAAACAGTCCATGTGCTCTTGGCAAATTCTCCTTCCTAGTGATGTTAAATGTGTGGCTGCCCTCTTCTATATATAATTTTGGTGTGATTTTTCCCAGATGCATAAAGGCCTTAAGAAGTCCTGCTTGGTTACAATGGTAGGTAACTGGTTTCCTACATAAAGGCAAAAAAAAACGAAGAAGGAAAAAAGAATAGATACGTATTCCTTGTTTTAATATGCTGTGATTTGTATTTCTATTGCATACAGTTTAATGGTAATAGTTACCTAGTGTGAAGTCTCAGTATTGTATACGATTTTCAATTCAATGTGCAGAGTATCAGAGGTGTCTGGGAAAAGCTTGCTGAATTTAGCACCTTTTCTATCCTCCAAGATCTAAGATATTATTCTTTTCCAGTAGTTCTGGGATTTATTTGGGTTTCATATGTATCTCTAATTGTTGGGCCCTATGAAAATGATTTGGGATATTAAATACTATTTCAGAACTACAATCAGAGCACCGTTTTACGGATGAGGGCACTGAGTTTCAGGAGGGGCAGAACCTGCTGTAGGGTATTGACCGCAAGCCAGGGAGGAGCTGAGATATGAATCCAGGATCCCACTCTCTAGCTGCTAAGCCAGTAGCAAATGAAATTACCATATAATGGAGTCACTCAGGGATCTTTACAAAATACCAACCCTTGGCTCCACCACAGACACTGATTTAACTGCTCTGTAATGGGACCTGGCCGAAGGGGGTTGTAAGGGTTGCCCAGGACTTTCAAGGATTTTAATGTCCAACAAAGTTTGAGGACCACTGTCCTAGGCCCTTTGCATTCAATTGTGCTGTGTTAAGAAAAATTTTGCATCAAAATCCCATCTAAGCCTTTGTCTTTAATTTAAACTTGATAATTCTTACACTCTCCTTTGCTAGAGCCCATAATAGGAAATAAACTGAGCTGCTCCTAAGGGGAGCAAAGGAAAAGAGGACAGCAAGCCAGTGGCCCTGGGGACTAGAGAAGCCCGCTGAGTTTGGAGAGGGTCTCAGTTTGCCAGGGCTGCTCTAACAAATAGCACAGACTTGTTGGCTTAAACAACACCAATTTATTGTCTCACAGTTTGGGTGGCCAGAAGTGTGACATCAAGGTGTTGGCAAGCCAAAACTCAACCTCTGCTTCCATTACATGGTCATGTCTCCAACTCCTAGAGTGTCCAAATTCCCTCTACTTATAAGGACTCCAGTCATATTCAATAAAGCTCCACCCTGGTTCATTTTGGCCTCACCTTAGCTAATACCTTCTTTAAAGATGCTATTTATAAAAGGTTGACACCCACAGGCCCGGAGGTTAGGACTTGAACATGGCTTTGTGGGGAGTGTGATTACATCCATAGCGAGAAGCTCTTCAGTAATGGAAGAGTGACTCGACTTCCACCTGGAGCCATGTCTACAGATAAAGGTGCTTTCAGAAATGGTCATGAGAAGAGACCGGGGGAGAAGGTTGTCCCATCTGTTCTGCTCGGGTCCAGAGCCTCCAGTATTGAGAGAAGAATTTGGAACTCTCAGACTCTCAGGCCTGGCAGTGCCCCTCCCCTACTGAAAACCTTTGAAGACCCCTGACTCTGGGGCCTGTAGGGCAAGACCTTTCCAGAGCCAAGACCCAGAAAGGAGCAGCTACTTGCCTATAGGGACACAATTTCTAGTGGTACGGATAAGAGGCTTCACCCCAAGCTGGTGGGATGCTGTCCACCTGGAAAGTTCTTATAAATGCCTTTTCCTCTGGCTTTGTTCCTGTTGCCTGCTCATAACAGGGAATCCTATTAATTGATGGCAGGAAAGGATAGCAAGAAAGAATAGAGGGTAAGTTGAAAAATAAAATATGAAAAAAGAGCAGGGATTTAGAGTCTCTATTCAAGTGAGGTCCTCAGACCATGGCATGGGCATCCCCTGGATGGGAAATTGCTAGAAAGGCAGATTCTTAAGTCCAGTCCCAAAACTACTGAAGCAGAATGTGTATTTTAACATGATCTCCTAATATTTCATATGCATATTAAAGAAGCATTGGTTTTGATCATTCTCCTGTGGTTCTTACCTTGGGAAGTTGGACAAAATACAAAGGCTCAGGTCCTGTATTTCTTGAAGGAGGCTGAGATTCTGTGATGCTTAATAGCTCTGCAGACATTCTGACACCCACCATAGTGGGAGAACCCCTCTTTTTACAGGTGCGGAACTCATCAAATGGGTAATATTAGTCTGTATTATGACATGTCAAAAATAGTAGTTTCTTTAAATAGCTCCATCATCACCATTTTTAGACACCTAACATCTCAAGTTCCTGTCTCTCTCTGCTCCAAAGCAGCTGGGACAAGCCATGGAGATTTGTGAGATTTGACATACTCAAATTTATGTTTTCTTTTCTTTTTCCTTTATGTTTAGAATATGATAAATTCTATCATATCACACCTGTTTTAGGTGTGATAAGGTTATTGAGCTAAAGCTGCATTAATGTAGGAGCATACAAAAGAGATTTCTGCTCAAAAGCTTGTGTTGTCCAGAGCAGCTCATATGGCTTCTTGAGACAAAGGGTAGGTGTCGGGGAGTGGAGAGGAGTGAGGGAGATATGGGTTACCATGCATATGTGGACTACAAGAGGGATGTGAATTATGTGAATTATGGGGCAGGGGGATGTGGATTGTCCTGACAGGGTGTCCTTGAGACCCAGTTCATTAATTAGCAACCAGGATATGGGTGTAAGATTGTGGCCATCTGGTGAAGATCAGCCTACTTTGGTGTCAGCCTGATTTGTTTCAGTTCTACTTTCCAGGTAGGGGCAGGGGTCTTTATCAGCACTGCAAAAGATCATTGGTATGCCAGCCTGGTTCAGTTAGCCTCTGTTTCTTCTTTATAATTCCCTATATAAAATGGAAGCACAAGCAAGTCAAGATGGTTAGGAAAATCATTTATCATTCTGATTGTACATTCCCTCCTTTTGGTTGAGGGAGTCCATTGACTCCCTGAAGATCAAGTCGAACTAGTTTGGGACTCTATAGACTGATACTCAAAGGTATAGGGGATGGGCAAAAGAGTTTGGTGGTTTTGAGGTGCTTTGTGATGAAGTTGGTGATGATGTGGATGAAAACAGGTATGAAGAAAAGGATGATGATTAGCATGATTAGTGATGAGACTAGGCAATACAACCAAGATATGTTAAGCAGAAACTCCTTAATTGATTCCCATATGTCTCTTGGTTGCTGGTTCATGCTGTGAAGCCATTTGGCTTGCTTGAAGATTTCTTGGTTGTTGGTCTCGACTTCTCTGGTGATGCTGATCCAAGTACAACAGGATGCACTGGCAACAGCTCCTATGCCTCCTTCTTCTATGTGTAGGTATTCTAAAGCGAATCGATTGTCCATAGTCATGGCTGCAAGGGAATTGAGAGAGTCCTTGCAGGGCTTGCCCCATTTCCTGAGCTATCATTCAAGGGTGGCACTGAGGTTGCAGGTGACGTGTTTTTGGTAACCAAAACCTATCCAAGTCTGAACCCTATTTCAGCAAGAATTAAATGGATAGCCCTTTTGTGTCCGGTGAGAAAAGTAAAGTTATAAAGGTGGAGGTTGGGGTCTCAGAGCCAATTGTGCACTGTCCACAAGGCTCTGGGACAGTGAGAAGGCAAGGAAATGCTACAGGCCCTCAAGTGTTATTGCATAGGACGGTGAAACCTGATGGGAGACAGGCCCTTCAGGGAATCTGAAGCATTTAGGAAGGCCAGGTTGACTTTGGTGAGGATGCTTGAGCAAGGTTTGGATCAGTTTGAGAGTGGTAAGAGGGTACCTTCTGGTCTGGGGGAGGCCTATTGACTTGTTGGGCATTGTAGATGGTTTGACCTTCTGAACTGGTGATGCAGATGAAAACTTTCATGCCATAAATAAAGAAACAGGGGAAGAGTTTTGGTTGGGAGAGAGGCAGAATTAGACTCGCGAAGGGAGGTGAAACCAGGTATCTTCTGAGAGGCCACTTTCACTGCTGGGTCATACTAGGGACTCCCATTAGCAAAGATAGGTGCTGGAAAGATTAGGGAGGGGTATTTCATAAATAAAGATTAGGGAGGGGTATTTCATAAATAAAGGATTTCATAAATAAAGGGTTGTTATATAGAACCCAGCAGTCTGAGAGTTTAAGTCCAGAGGCGATAATTTGGGACATGTTAAGGATAAGGTTGGTTTTCCAGTTGTAGGTAGGGTGGGGGAAACAGAGGAGGAAGAAAAAAAAAAGTAGCATGGGGGTCATTTTAGCTAGACAATTGGGTTAGATGAAATAAATGTGGAAGATAATGTTTGCTGTGATATAGATACAGGCAGTGAAACTAAATGCGGCGAAGAGAAGATAGCAGAGTAAACAAGGGTTCCTAGGGGGCCAGTCAAGGTGCTCTTACCCTCAGGGGAGAACTGTACATTAAATATAAATATTAAGAAAAAAGACAAAAGGGATTTTAAGTATACTCAGCCCCTGTCCAGAGTCTTGGGAGAGCTGTCTATATCAGATGCAGGCTGCTTCTGGACCAGCGGAGCCACAGGGTCAGGTCTCCGATGCTCTCAGTGGTGCACTCAGCTGATGGGGCCTGTTTTAGGTGTGATAAGTGAATCCATGAGTCGATTCTCGAAGCTTTGTGGCAGTGGGGGTGGTAAGGAGGACTTGAAAGGGTCCTTCCAACTGGGGCTCACGTCCGTGCTTCCAAAGATGTCGTTTCCAATACAGGCAATCTGCTGGTTGCACAGATGGTGGAGAATTGGGGAGACCTGTAGAGAGAGACTCAGAAACAGTTTTGTGGAGTTCAGAGAGAGTTTGTGAGAGTTTTTGGCAGGAAGTGGCCAGTGAGGAGCTAATGTCGGTAGTTTTTGACCAGAGAAATAAGAGTATAGGTCTGGCAATAACGATCTTATATGTGGAAGGTTCGTGAAGGCTGAAAGGACATCCTGTAAGTTCTTGAGGACTAGGGGAAGTACTTTAACCCAGGGGAAAACTGTTCAGTAAGTTTCCCTAGCTGTTTTGATTAGGCCATCGTTGCATACTACTAGCCCTGGTGATTGGGAGTGATAGGCACAGTGGAGGCACTGCAGGAAGGGTGAAGTTGACAGAAGATCAGGGAGGGGTCACCCTGCAAAGCGGGTGCAACGGTCCCCATGAATTTCTTGAGGAACTCCCACCAGGGGATGATCTTTTCTAATGGAATTTTAGCTACAGAAGTGTCAGTTGCTTGTATTATAGGAAAAACCTCCACTGAGAGACAATACAGACTTATATCCCAGACAGGAAGGAAGTTGGATGAAGCAGATCTTCCAAATCTCAAAAGACCCCAAAGGTGGCAGGAAATTTCCAGGGCTAGATCAAAAGGATTGAGCAGAGTTATATTGAGGGCAGAGATTACAGCTTGCAGCTTGCTTCTTGAGCTACAGATTAAAAATTTCCCCACCAATACTTTCTTGCAAGATTTTCAATCTTACTAGGAGCCCAATGGCTTTGAATGTAAAGTTGAGTCATTATTGGGCAAGTGAGGCCATCTGGGAAGATGAGTAGACCATTGGGGCTAAACCAAAGTCCAATCTGGAGATATTTATGTCCTCCTTGGCTCTCCAGATTTTTGCAATCTGGGCTGAGCATAGTCTGTTGGGCCAGTACAACGTCATTTAAGGACAGTCCTTGGGGAGCTGGTGGCACAGTGCAGAGGGGAAGGCAAGCTGGCTTGGCAGGTTTCAGTGGTTCCCTAGGTGTTCCATTCCTGCACCTTGACAAGCTGCAGTGTCCACTAGCACATTTCCTTGGGCTTCTTCTGAATCAGCTCTGCTATGTCCTGTAGTTTTCACTACTGCTACTGCCTTGGGGAGCAAAAGACTTTGGAGAAATTCACTTACCCAGAGCTTGTTTTTGATGGGCTGGCCAGAGGATGTAAGGAAACGTTTCTAGAGCATACCAAAGTCATGAGCTACTGCAAAGGCATAATGACCGTCAGTGAAAATGGTAACTACTTTACCTTTTGCCAAGCAGCAGGCCAACATAACCACTATGAGTTCTGCCTCTTGAGCTGAGGAAGCCTCAAGGAGGAGACCATTTTTGACAATTTCAGAAGAGGTTGTTATTCTATAGAAGTCCCTTTTCATTACAGTATCAGGATCCGTCTGTGAACCAGACAGAGTCAGCTTCTTTCAGAGGATTTCACTGAGGTCTGGCCTTGTACTGAGAACTGAGTTGAGAAGCGTAATGAGTTACGTGGCTCAGGATCATCTTTGGAGGGCGAGTCAGGGAGGAAAGTAGCAGGGCTGAGAGTCTTAACACGCTTGATTGAAATGTTAGGGCTGCTTAACAGGGAGGTCACTAGAGAAGCCAGGTGGCTTGTGGAGAAATGCTGGGTATGATGGCTGTTTAACAGGGTCTCCAGAGTAGGAGGTGCAAAAATTGTGAAAGCTGAGTCTAGAGTTACTTCAGAGACTGCCTGAGCCAAAATCACAGTGGGAATAACTGAGCACAGGCAGGAGGGAAAGCCCTGAGTTACAGCATAATCCAAGGTCTGGCTGTAGTAGCAGATGGGGCGATAAATGATCAGCTTGTCTTTGGGTTAATACCCCACAGGCATATCCCCCTTTTTCCTTCACAAACAGCTGGAAGGGGAGGGAGGAATTAGGAAGCCCTAGGGAAGCGGTTTTAACAGAGCTTCCTGCAGAGAATGGAAGGTTGAAAGGGCGGGGCCAGAGAGTGAGAAAGTTCAGGTTGCGAGTTTTTGAGAAGATTGCAAAGGAGCTGGGAAATGGAAGAAAAGGGGGGACCCACAAAAGGCAATATCCAGTAAGCCCAAGAAACACGGGGAGTTGTCATTTGGTGGTGTTGGGGAAGTTAAGGATGGCCTTGCAGTGAGAGTGGTGCAGGGAGAGTCCTGTAAAGGAGACTATGTGACCAGGGAACTTAACAGAGAGTTGGGCAAACAAGGTTTTCCTTAGAAGGTTTGTGCCCTTTTTCTTGATGCTAAAGCAGTTAGGAGTGTTAGGGAGTCTTGAACACAGGAATTAGCAGAAGGGGAACAGAGTAGAAGGTCACCAACATACTGGAGCAGAGTTGTCTGAGAAAAATCAATGTCAGCAAGATCTTGTTATAGTACTTGGGAAAAATAAGAGGGGGCTTAGTGTATCCTTGGGGAAGTACAGTCCAGGTGTACTGCTGACTATCCCAGGAAAATGTGAAAAGATATTGGCTCACAGGTGAAACCTTTACAGAGAAGAATGCACTACAGAGGTCTAAGCAAGAAAAGAATTTGGCCTCAGGTCGGGGTGGGGCACTATGCTAAAAAGGGGATGTGGCTTGGGAATCACAGATGTTTTAGATATAAGAGCATTAATAGCACAGAGATCATGGACAAGCCACCATATGTCATTGTTTGGTTTTCCAACAGGGAAGGTAGGGTGTTTCAAGAACTGGTGCAAGGAATGATAAGACCTTTAGCAAGTAAATTTTGAATTATGGCTCTGGCTCCTTCAACTGCTACTGGGCTTAGGGGGGTATTGTGAGAGAGAGGGGAGGGAAACAGGGGACTTTACTCTGATAATAATTTGGGGGGTCACTGAGAATGTGGCCAATGCTGGTGGAGTCAGTAACCCATAAAGCAGAGGGAAAAGAAGCAAGAGGGTCGGTGGGAAGGGCTGGGGAGTCTAAAACTGTACAAATTAAAGGGCAAGATCAAGTTTGTGATGAATCTGCAACTGTTGATAAAAGTCCTTCCCTTTGTTTGAAAAGCAATAAATGCATGAAACCTGGAAGGGAAATCTCACCTTAGGAGACAGGTATGGGAGTGGGAGGAGAGGAGAAAGGGTGAGGTCTTGTAAGGCCTCCAAGTATGAATGGGAGAGGTTTAGAAAGGGGGGCCATAAAAGGAGTGTTAACGATCCCCACAACAATATAAAGCTCGGTACAATATAGTGGAGTTTAGGACAAACACAGTAGCCCTGGAGTCTAAGGATGGAAAAGGGGCTACCAAAAATGGTCATTGGATTGAGCCTGAGAGGAGCGGTGGAAATGGTAGCAGAGGCTTAGGTGTTAATCTCCCCAGAGCACCCTCATGCTGAAAGAAATGGGTTGAATAGCAGGGGTATTTGGTTTCTGGTCTGGGAGGATTTTTGAAAAATCCCTTTCGGTGATATTTAAAAGGACATTCGTTTTTCCAGTGCCCAGGAAGTTTGCAGTAATGACAGGCTCTTGTTCTGAGGGCAGGAGCAGGCGGCCCTGAGGGTAATTAAAAGACAAGCTGGGTAATGGGCACCCCTGTTGAGACTGAAGGTGACTTAATTGCAGCTGTAAGACAATCAGGCAATGGTTGGAAGGAGGGCTTGAGTATCAAGAGTTTGCCAGTCAGCAACATTGTGCACGACCAAAGCAGAGAGTTCTGAATGTAGACTTCCTAAGAGCATGGAGTGATAATTAATAAGAGTTCCTGGATGGCTATGATTGATTTCTGATAAGCTTCAGTGAACTGGAAGTAATGCTCATAGACAGATTCCCCTTCCTTTTGCTTTATGGCACGGACCTTTGAGAGGTCAACAGGTCGAGGGAAGGCACTGGGGGTGGAGTCTAATAAAATTTTTATGATATGCTGAGCTGTTTCCCAGTGCTCCTCAGGGGTCCATTGTTGTTTAAGGCAGGATTGAATGTCAGATATGCCTCCCGTGGTGAACCAGTAGAGAGCATGTCCTTGGCCGACAGCGAGTTGGGCTAATTGAAGAAGGTCGGGGACATATGGCTTATATGTGAGACATAGAATTTCAAACTGCTGGCAAAAGCTAGCTGGGTCTTATGGGAGATGGGGAGGCTCTTTGCGAAACTGAACAGTTCATTTTGTGTCCATGGAGCATAGATATAATGGGGCACATCTTTAACTTCATTTTCTTCATTCCAAACAGTGTGGGATTTGACTTCAAAGGGAAACTGAGGGAAGCGGGTGTGGCTCAGTGGAGAGAGCTCCCGTCCACCACATGGGAGGCCCCGGGTTCGCTTCCCGGGGCCTCCTTGTGAGGGCAGGCCAGCCTGCGGGGCGCGGTGGGCTGATGCAGCAGGACTTCACAACAGGAAGCGGGTGTGGCTCAATCGATAGAGGCCCCGTTTACCATGTGTGAGGCCCCAGGTTCGCTTCCCGGGGCCTCCTTGTGAGGGCAGGCCAGCCCGCGCGGCGCCGTGGGCTGATGCGGCAAGACCTCACAGCAAGGGGGAGATAAGCAGACACAGAGAAGACACACAGCGAATGGACACAGCAACACAAGCAGCAAGGGGGTGGGGAGGGATAAATAAATAAATAAATAAATAAATCTAAAAATAAAAAATAAAAAAATAAAGGGAAACTGAGGAACAGGGTTGAGACAAGGGGAGTTAACTTTGAGAGTGAAAGGAGGGGGAGGATGATCAGATTTAGGCAAGGGGGAGGTAAATGAGTTTAGGAGTTTTGGGCATGGAATCCAAGCCATGGATTTTACTCTCAGTCTTTTCACAGATTTCGAGTCTCTGCTTTAAAATCCTCCATAGGGTAGTGAGTTTCATTTTAAGGTCTTTCATTTTCCCTTTAATAGATTCTATTGGCCTTTGCACTCATGCTTGCTGGCTTCTAAAAGCCATTTATTAACTGCATCCCATTCCAGGGAACTTAGTGGAATCTTTTGATGAGCTCAACTTTCCCTAAGATAATTAAGTTTGGAATGATCAAAACAATTCCCATTGAGGCCAGGTAAATTTGTGGTCATCAGAAGTTAATTTTGTCCTTTTATTTAGAAAGAACAAGAACTGGGACCAAAATTAGAAAAAATAAAATGATCAGCCATCCTTTGTGGAGGTGTGTCTTGAGAATTGACTGTTTCACATAGCAAGAACAGAGGAACAGAAGAGAAACTGACAAGAATTCTCTGACCTGACTGCCAAAAACAGAGGCTGTGAGAGAGGACCCGCCAGACTTGAACTCAACAAATGGATTTTTACCACAACAGCAACATGGCAGGAGTTCAAAGATCTGAGAGAGGCTAGCCAAGTGAATCAGGGACGAACCCGGAGAGGACAGAACACAAAGGATCCCTGCAGGTACTGTGCTCCTCTCCAAGGTGTCGGAGGCATTGTCCCGCCGATCACCTAAGATCCCAGTTCTGACACCAAGTACTATGCTGCTGAAAATAAAGTAAACAGATTTCAAAGGTGGTGCAAAGCAAGGTTATTGAGCTTAATCTGTAATAATGCAGGAGCAGTGACAAAAGAGGTTTCTGCTCTAAAGGCTGATCCGGGTGGAGCAGCTTACACGGCTGCTTGAAAAAAAGA
>JAQZBX010061876.1:0-17009 GCA_029593785.1 Cabassous unicinctus
CCCGCCTCTCAGGTGAAACCGTCCCTCCAGCTGGGTTCACGGCTCCCCACCCTGTGCCCTTCCCCGTGCCATGTGACAGATGGTCACAGATTCTCCCAAATCTCTCTCACAAGTAGAGGTGGAGTCTGCAGCCTGTGATTGGCCAGTGGAGCATTGACAAATATGACCTATGTGCTAGGCCCTGGGACTTGACCCCTTGCTGCTCCCGGGACCCTGAGACCGCCGTGTGAGTAAGCCATGGAAAGTCCACTAGAGGATGAGAGCCCCCCAGCCAACAGCCTGCACCCAACTGACGTGTGGGTGAAGCCATCCTCGGTCATCTGGCTCTGGTTGCGTTCCCAGCTGACCACAGGCACGCGAGCAAGTCCAGCAGAAGACAGCCTGCACATCCAGGCCAGAGGACTCCCCAGCTGCCTCCCAGGGTCGTGAGCTGATGGACGGTTGTTTAAAGCCGCTATGTTTTGGGGTGGTTTGTTACACAGCATTAGCCAACAGATACATTGCTTTATCCGTGGTGCCGAGAACATTGCCTGGGTGCTCAGTGAATGAAGGTGAATGAAAGATGGTGCTCAATTAATAGTTGAATGAATGAATGGGGAGAACACCGAAATGCGACATGGAGGAAAGTCTCCCTGAATCACCCCTGGGAATGGTCCACGTGTTTCTCTTTTCGGAACCGTCCGCTGTTAAGCTGCCGTGATGAGCTCCGCTGATGGTCTTTGGCCGGCAGAGTCATCGTGTCAGCGCTCTGCTGCCATTCCAAGGTGTTTGCTACTCAGAGCGATTGATTAGTGGTCAACAGAAGGCCGTCCTCGGCGACTTCCCGGGCTGGTTTGTGTGGCTCGAGGATCTCCATGGCAGATCAATGTAAAGGGTCGGCAGTGGACACACACTGTTTGCACCTCTCTTTTTCCCTTCCCCTCAGGAGCCCCCAAAGCGCAGAGGGAGGGGTGGCATTTAAGATGCTTCCTCATCGCTCGCAGCCGGGTGCCGGCTCGGATCTGAAGCCTTTGGAAGCTGGACGGAGCCCGGGAGTCAGGGCCTCCTCCGCGGCTGCCCCGGAACGGTCATCGGCCGAGTAACTGAGCCCCCAGCCCCCACTCCAGCGCCCCTCGTCCAGAGCACGTCGCTGTAGGATCACACGCCCCCGTCAGAACGGGAAGGGAGGAGCGAGGGCGTGGGTGCAGTGGAGACCCTCCCTCGTGGCTTGCAGGCCTTTGCGTCTGTGCCATCGCAGCCCCTCTGAGAGGTCGGCTCCAGGCCTCCTGGCTGAGGCGGAGGCTGCAAGAGAGGGAAGAGGGAAGTGCCCCTTTCCTTCTTTCTTTCTTCCCTGGGGGACGTCACCGGGCAGCAGCGTGTTAGAAGCGGGGTTTGTGAGTTTTACTCTTTCCCTGTTCTCTGCCCAGAAGGCCCCCCTGCATCTCCCCGGCCTCAAGCCCTCTTCTCCTTCAAACCCCCAAGGCTCTCCCACTCCCCATCCTTGCCGTACTGAAGCGCTCAGGTGGGCTCCGTCGCCCCCCTCTGTGCTCTCCTCAGCCAGCAAGCCCCCCGCACGCTGCCACGCGTGGCTTATGCCTCGGGATTGTGGTTTTGGGAACAGTCCCCCCTGCTCGTCTCTGGGCACGCCGAGGCCAGCACAGAGGCTGCTGTGTTATCCGAGCACCAATGTTTCTTCACAACCTGCAGATTTGGGGATTGGGCAGATTTTGTTTAAAAAGCAAACCTTTTCAATTC
The DNA here is from genome assembly GCA_029593785.1 of Cabassous unicinctus. NCBI lineage: Eukaryota > Metazoa > Chordata > Mammalia > Cingulata > Chlamyphoridae > Cabassous > Cabassous unicinctus. The sequence goes on from JAQZBX010061876.1 coordinate 1,735, forward strand.
TGAAAATGTCAACAAGACAGAAAAGGTTCTGACAGAAATGGGAACTCACCAGGAAAATGAATTCAGATGGTAAACAAAACAGATTATAATGTGGAATTTAAACAAAAAATTAAGTTTCTATGATACTTTAAAAAAAATCAGTAAAAATACAAATAAATTCAAGCAATGAAAAAATTCTGACCAGATTGAGGTGTGTGGTGTTTGGTATAAGAAAGATATGCTGTCCCTCCTCCTGAGGGTTCCTCAGGAGCGTTGTTCAGAAATCCCGAAGTGCTCAGAAGCAGCATAGTAGAATATCTGTCTACCTTTAGGGTGAGCAGAACACTAGCTCCCAGGTTTATGAAGTGAAACAAGTATTTAGAGGTTGGCACAGGGACAGACTAGGAGAGTGTATCAGTTACCTATCGCTGCATAACAAATTAGCCTCAAACTTAGGGGCTTGAAACAAGCACTGCTTTTCTCACAGTTCCGTGGGCCAGCTGTCGTGTGGGTTAGCTGGCTGCCTCTGGCTCAGGGCCTCTCAGGACGTTGCAACCAAGGTGGGGGTGGGAGCTGTGGTGTCACCTGATCGTTTGACTGGCGGAGGCTCCACTTCTACGCTCCCTCACATGGTCTCAGGGCCTCACTGGCTACTCTCCAGAGACATCAGTTCCTTGCCATGTGGAGGGGAGCTTGGGAACGGGAGCCCCTGGCATTTTAACCTCTGTCGTGGGAGGTGGGCTTTGCCAGCGTGCAAGAAGGGGCTGACTTTGGCTGGACAACTCGCACCGCATGCCATGGGGTCTGGGAGTGAGAAGCTGTGGCCAGACCCCAGCCCATGCAAGGAAGTGGGAAGCAGAGCTGGTCTGCGATGCACGCTTTGTTTTCCTGGCGGCGTTTTATGAAGTCAGGACCAGCACCGCTTCCAGGTCTCCCACTTGCCGCCTTCTCCGTCACAGTCCCCACAGGACACACTATGTAACGAAGCACACACGGACAGCAGCTAAGGGAAAAACATCCGCCCATCCCTGCGTTTTCCCTCCCTCCCTCCCTCCCTCCCTCCATCCATCCTTTCATCCGTCCATCTCGTCTTCCTCTCCCTTCCTACCTTCCCTACACCCACCCATCTCCCCCTCCAGCCATCTTTTTAATATGTAAGGTAGCTATTGGTCCACTTCGAGCCAATGAGACATAAGAAGTCTACTTCTGGAGATATTTTCCATCCTCATGTAAGGGAGAGACATTGAAAGAGAGGTCTCTTTCCTCTCTTTCTACTTTGGACACTGTCAGGTGAGGATGTGATGCTCGGAGCTGCAGCAACCATCTTGCAATAATTAGGCAAGTTACATGAGGATGAAATGGTCCAAGCCTTGTACTGGGGTCTATGATGAAAAAGACAGGACCTGGGGGTCCTGGGTGAGTGCAGGAGACAGGGGGGAACAGGCAGGTACACTCCCATGTGATCTCCTGGTGGGGAAGTGCAGGGAGGATGAATCAGGGAGAGTTTTTGGAGAGGTGACATCTAAGCCAAAGCCCAGGGAGGAGCAGTGGGTAGCTAGAGAGAGTGTTGTGGGCAGGGACACAGCCGGAACAGGCCCAGCCTCAAGCAGGAGCATTCCAAGGTGGTGGGGTTGCGGCGAGGACGTCAGATGGGGAAGAAGTGCTGGGAAGTGAGGCTGGAGAAAAGCAGGGCCCGCGGTGGTATTTCCCCCTCAGTCCTTCAGAATCAACTCCCCGCGCGCTTGTACTTCCCCACGCTGACGACACACACGAGGTTTTGGTCCCAGTCCTTATGCTCAGATGTGTTTGGCTGGCTTTTAAATTCTCTTTTCTCTCGACTACTCCTTCTGGAAATTAAGTTAAGGGTCTGACAAAATGACATTTCATTTGGAAAGCCCCGAAAGGCTTCCTACAGACATGTTCATGGCTCTGGAGTGGGGTCCCTGGCAGGGCTGGTGCTCTCAGCCACCTCTCCTTGCACCCTGTGCGCGCCCTTCGCTGGACGTTTGCCGGAACCCCGAAGAGCACGTTCTCTGCTCTGGCGCGAGCTGGACGGCAGGCAAACGCGGCCGTTCCCCCAGCAGGGCCCTCGGCTGGAGCTGGAGGCCACGGCCTCTGCGCTCGCCTGGGCGGGCTCGGGCCTCGCTGCTCCTCGGCGGTGGTGAGACCTGCCTCCGAATCTGCCCTGAGCTCCTGTTTCCTGCTCTCCGCGGCCTGGGGGTGAGCAGGGCCCCTCCGGCCTCCGTGCCCGCCTCTGGATGAGGCCAGGCCTCCAGGCCTGGGGAGGACAGTGCCAGGCTCACGGCCCCCGTGCCCGGGCTGACAGTCACGGCGCGGAAGTGGCCGACGATTCGGCCCGGCCCGGCCGACGCCTCCCAGCGCCCTGCTCTCCCCGAGCTGTTGGCAGGCAGGGCTTACAGGAAAAATGCCCCGAGCGACTGCTGACAAGTGGAAAAAATTAAAAGGCCCTGAGAGAAAGCAGCAGGGATGAGGCGGCCCAGCGCCTTCCTGGGCTAAGGTGGGCGGAGGGAGGCCGAAGGCGGCGGCCAGAGATGAAGGCCCACGGGAAGGAGGGGGCCTGGGACAACTCCGCAACCCACCCCCATGACATCAGCTGCTTCCCTTTCCCGCCAACGAGCAGGACGATGGAAGCGAAGGCAATGGAAAATGCAAACCACACACCGATTCAGCTCTTTGCTGCTCGGAGCACAACTTCTCCCACTTTGGAAATCCCAGAAGAGTGGGGTGTTTTGTCAAGACATTAAAAATGCATTTGTAAGGGAAACAAGATGGGCTATTCATGACCCTCAGGGAAGCGGGCGTCGTGGAGCGCCCGGCACTCCTGCTGCGCCCGTTAACTTGATTTAATGAGACGACGCGGGGCATCCGTTCCCAGCGGCTCAGCCTCAGCCTGGTGCTTGGAGAGGGCGTTAACCCGAGAAACACCCAGGACTTTGAGGCTTTACTCTGTTTTCCCTCTCCCCCTCCCACCCCCCGCCAATTAACACCAGGGAGAAATGACATGCGGGTCAGCCTAAAGCTGGCCACTGCCAATTAGGACACTATTCGTCCCTAAAGCAATGAAAGGCTCCAGCCACGGCTTCAGAGGCCAGGGACCTGCCAGGCGATCAGTAGCCCAAGTGCCCGAGGTCTTCTCCCAGAGCCGTGAGGTGGGGGCTGTGCCTTGGCTATCCTGGCCCACCTTGAGTAAGCAGAGGAACGATGCTTCCCCAGGGCCTTTGTGACTGCTGGCCCAGTGGCTGGAATGCTCTCCCACCAGAGCTCTGCATGGCTCCCTTCTTCCTGTCATTTGGGTCTGGGCTCAGGTGGCATGTCCTTCCATAGGCTGTTCCTGACTGCACCGTCTGAGACTAGAGCCTCCCCCCGGGGGCAGCCCTCCATCTCCTGCCCGGGGTTTGAGAGATTTATTTATTTTTCTCCATGGCATTTATCACTACCAAAAGCACACTATTTGTTTCTCTTGTATTTGTTTGTCTTCTATCTTCTGCATTAGACTTTCCGCTCCATGAGTGTAGGGATTTCTTTTTATTTACTTCCATACCCCTAATGTCTAGAATGCTGCCAAGTAAATAGTAGGCACCTAATATACATCCACTGAGTAGATAAAGGAATAAACAATAACGACGAGCCTCAGCAAGTCATATGCCAGGCTGTGCTAGCATATGTGTAAACTGCGTGGGGATTAGGGTTAGTATCTACACTTGTACCTACACACATGCGCATTTACTCATTTTACCCTAACCACCACCCCCTGAAGGAAGCATCATGAACCCCCTTTTACAGTTGAGAAAATGGGGCTCAGAGAGGGCGTGTGGCTTGTTCAGTGTCACACAGCAGGGGTTGGGCTTGAGGCCCAAGCCTTCCTGGCTTCAGGACCTGCATCCTCCAAGAGCCCTTGTGCCTGGGCGGCTTGACTCCAGCTGCCCCCGGGAATGGCTGGGCCTGGGGCGTCCAGGAGGCCCCACACAGGTGTGCGGCAGCCACACAGACCCGTGTCTCTGCCCTCAGAGAGGCAGTTGGCCTATGGCTGTGATAACAATTTGTCCTTCCACCCATCTGATGAGCACCTGCGTTGGGCGCATCAGGCTACACCACCCTGGATTTTTAGCAGCAAGGAAAACAATTGAGTAGACCTACTGTGTGACAGGCATTGACATGTGCATTATGTCAAAGTTTTCTTGGCAACTCATTTAGCCTTTTCCACATGTGCACACAATGCACACTTGCACAGACCCACACACATATGCACACAAACTCACAGCACACGTGCATGTCTGCACATGCACCCACACACACAGGCACATGCACACGTGCGTGTACACACGTATACACATCACATGTGCATACACAGTGCAAACACGCACGTGTGAACATGCACACACATCAACTCACAGCACACACATACATGCGTGCTCACACCTGCACACATAGCAGGCACATGCACACACCCCTTACACACACACCAAGGCTTCCCACGGTGACGTGAGCTGTCCCCGCCACACGCTAGTGAGCAGTAGGACTTAACAGCCCGGCGCCTGTGGCCTGGGTGGGGGCATCTGCTGCGCCCAGCGGTCGTCAGCTCTCGGCGTCGGTGGGTGGGCTGCAGCCACTGACCTGAAGGAAGGAACGTGGGGGCGAGGAAACCTGTGCCTTCCAGCACCCGGCACCCAGGGTCCCGCGCGGAGGTGGGTGTTCCGGTTGGGGTCTGCTTTGCTTGCTGCTGAAGCAGCTGCTGAGCGCAGACGGTGCGTGGGCCGCAGGCTCGCCCTCTTCTCTTCCAGGAGGGCGGGCTGCGTGCACGCGGCGTGCAGGAGCCCACACGGCTGTGCCCTCTCCCTGCAGCGCGTGAAACGGGGAGGTTGGTCCGGCAGTCGATGCCGCAGCTTCTTCACCCACAGGGGGCTTGAGCGGGGCCCCCCACGGGGGTGCTGGGAAGGTAGCCGAGAAGGTGTGGGAGGGGCCACAGCAAGCGCCCACTCGGCGCAGCCGTGGCTGCTGGCTTCTTCCATTCAAACCACTCATCGGCCACCGGGGCCTGGGCTTGTCTCCCCAGAGCCCCAGGACCACCGGAACTCGTGTTCTTCTCGCCGCTCACAGGGAGGGTCTAGGGGAGCCCCGCTTGGCGTTCGGGGTGCTGAGTGAAGATGAGCCCAACGTCCCACTGGGCCTGGGAAAAGCCACCCTCGGAGGGCAGAGGCTGGGGTGCAGGAGCTGGAGGAGGCCTCTCTGTGTCAGACCCAGGACCCCGGCCCCTGTGTGCAGCAGGCCACAAACTCAAACTCCTCCCCGGCCGTCGGAGGGGCTTGGCCTCTGCCCCACTGCGTCGTCTGCCAGGAAACAGAGCCAGGTGCCGGCACAACCCGCGTCGCCAGAGGGCTAGAGTCGACGATGCCAGGCATTCTGGCATTAAGGAGAATTAAATCAGCGAGAAGAGAAGCTTCCCGTACCTTCTGTCCCTAAGTTCCGTCTCGTGGGGCTGGAGGACTGGTCAGAATCCAAATGACAGAAACGCCTTGTTCCCTCGGGTTTCGAGAATCACCTTTAAGTTTATACTTTCTTTCCTGGCCAAGATCGGAGTGGAACAAGCCCTCCCTGTTCAACTGCCATTGGTGACACGTGCTGGCTGACCGGCCTCGCCGGGTCCCCCGAGATGCTCCGCCGTCCGACAGGGCCGTTGCCGGGGCTGCAGGTCTTGCAGGCAGGGCCCCCCTGCCTCCGACCCTGCCCAGCCTGTGGGCCGGCACAAACGAGTCCCTCCTTCCAGGTTTTGTGAATGAATGAATTTCCAGTGGGCAGCGACAGGTCCTGAAGCTGGGGGACTGTGAGACCCCGCTCTGCGTTAGGGGTATGTGTGTATACGTATACGAGATTCCAAGGTCCATTTCAAGGAGTTTGCTCACATGATTGTGGGAACTGGCAGGTCAGAAATCCACAGGGCAGGCTGGAGGCTCAGCAGGCGTGGACACTGCAGCCTCGATGCAGAATTCCCTCTTCCGTAGGGAAACCTCAGCTCTTTGCTCTTAGGCCTTCCACTGATTGCACGAGGCCCACCCTCCCTATCGAGGTGACCCCCTTTATTTACAGCTGACGGGCTGTCGACACGGATGCATCTACAAGAGCCTCCACAGCCACGTCTCTAGGCCAGTGTTTGAACAAGGAGCTGGAAAGCTCAGGCTCGCCGAGTTGACCCACAGAAGCAGCTGTCACAGGTCCCGGTGGGACAATCCGCGGCTGGTGGCTAGAGAGGACTGGAGGAGCAGGGAAGGAGACGCCAATGCCTGAGCGTCCAGGCCGCTGAGTGAGTGTGTCGAGTGTGGGCCGGTGCCGTGAACGCCGTGGGCCCGGCTCCACGCACTGGCGTGAGGACGCAGTGGAGGGATGGGGACTGCAGTGGACCAGAGAGGGCGCTGACATCCAAGTTAGTTTAGCCTCTGAGCTGCCCGTCCCTCCTCTCCTGAGCTCCCGGGCAGGTGGGGAGTGTGTGCTCCATGGAAGGCGCTGGGCTTTGGCAAAGGGGTGCAGTGGGCATGTGTTTTGGGGCCACTCTCGGCTCTGGTCCCTGATGGCTCGGTCACAGCTCAGCCTGGGGGCCTCCCTAGCGCATTGTCCTGAATTTTCAACGGAAGAGTGGAGGTCAAGCACGTGGCTCAGGGGACGCCGGCCAACGCGCTGTGCCAGCCTGAGCAGGACGAGCGCGCTTTCCCAGGTGGGGCTCACTCTGGCCGTGGCTCTATGGAAAGCTGGGCTTGCCTTTTTTAATCCCTGGTCTCCAAATTGGGGTGCCCAAGAGGGCCCACTGGGAAACATGAAGAAGAGGGTGGAAGGGTCTTCACTTGTTGCTGAGCTCAGCCTCGTAGGTCCTCCTGCTGTAGCCATTCTTAGGCTGTGACTTCAGGGATGGCTTGGAAGGAGATTCTGGGTTTGTCAAACTGGCAGCACCACACCCATCACGCCAGGCCCTCGGGGGGCTGCCGTCCCCCCCTCTGAGAGGGGCTGTCTCTCACTAATGGGGAGATGCTGGAAGCCTCACTGGGCTGTGCTGTGGCCAGTCCAGGAGGGACGGGAGCAAATCCAGGGCACACTTCCACAAGCAACGGCACGTCCTCCGAAGTTCAAGGTCCAGATTAGATAATTTGTCGATTCCACCCTGAGAGGCTGTGCTGGGGACTTCGGAAGGGGCTGGAGGACCAGGTCTGGGCAAAGAGTAGGAAAACAATAAATACTTCGTGTTCACGTCCCTTGTAGACATAATGGACAATCAAATATTTATCAAGCACTTCTCACGGAGCGGTGGGGACCAAGAGGAGTAGAGCAACTGCGGTGAAATGGCACTCATGCCGCCGCGCCAGGTGCACCAAAGCACCTCCTGGATTTTCCTGGGTGCTGGGCAAACTACTAACCTCTCTGAGCCGAATGCTGATGCTTCCTGCCGTGGTGGTTTGTTTCCCTGCAGGAAACTGCACCTCTTGGCCCACACGTGGCTGCTCCCTACTTGGGCCAGACGCCCTTGTCGGGGCTGATGGTGGCAAGGACGGCAAAACGGTCAGGCTGTGGGGCGGGTGGCGCGAGCCCAGGGAGCACCGCCGGCCATTGTCCTGTGCGCCGCTGGTGGGCATGGACGTAGGTACCGCCTTCCCGAGGACAGCTTCGCTCTGCATGCCAAAAGCTCTAAAAAGCAAATGTGTCAGCAGTTCCTCTAGGACTTTATCCCAAGGAAACAACTGTGCAAAGTCGTAATAAGTGCTCACCAAGGTGCTTGTAAAAGGAAAAATTGGAAACAGCCTCCATGAAAAGAGAACATTGGCAAATGTCTTAGTCTCTGAACAAAACGGAATGCTATGCTGCCCAGGCACGGGAAATGGCGACATCCACGCTTTCCCTGCATTTACCTGGATACGCATATTACATATAAAATACGCCCTTTATGCATCTGCTTATACACCCACCAACAGTGCCAAGACCATGTAGACATATACAATATATGCCTATGTGCACATATATGTACACAGACGTGTGCGTATGTGTATATATATGTAGAATGGAAAACCATGATGTTAAGGTGAATAGCTTTTTAAAAAAAATCTGTGCTGACATACCGTACAATTCACTCGTTTAAAAAATACACAGTTCAGGGGGCCTTAGCATATGCAGAGACGTGCAGCCATCACCACAATCTAAGCTGAGGCCATTTTAATTAGCCCAGAAAAAACTCCACACCCACGAGCCGTCACGACCCATGTCCCCCTCCCCCAGCCCCTGGCAGCCAGTAACGTCCCTTCTGTCTCTGGATGTGCCTCTTCTGGACAGTCTGCTCGATGTAGCCATGCAATATGTGGTTTTGGGGGGACTTCCTCTTTCCCTTAGCATAACATTTTCAAGGCTCATCCGCGTGGTTGCATGGAGCAGAACATCACTCCTTTTCATGGCTGAGTAATATTCCGTTGTGAGGATGAAACCCTGGGTTGTTCATCTGTTTCTGGATATTTGTGCTATTTCCACTCGGAGGCTATGATGAATAATGCTACTAAGAACAAGTACGTGCAAGTTTTTGGGCGGTCATTTGTTTCATTTCTCTCGGGTGGATCCCTAGGAGTGGATTTTTGCTGGGTCAGGTCGTAACTCTGTTTACCTTTTTGAGGAGCTGCTGGACTTTTTCAAAGGGGCTGCACCATCTTACACTCTCACCTGGGGATCTTTTGATGGTGATTTTTTCCTCTTCAGCTACTTTGCATCTTCTAAAATTTCTACAGTGTTTATCCACTACTTAGTGGGTTTATTTTTCCGAAAATAATGGTATCTACACTGCATGATGGCACTGGAAATGGGCTGTCCCTGGGCGCCGTCGGGGATGCCCTGGGGCCCGAGCGGTGGCTGCACAAGCTGAAACAGTTGGGGACGCCTGGAGGGACAGGGAGGCTTTGGGGAGGTGGGGAGCTTGGAAGGCAGAAGGTTCACTCGGGGTGAGCCAGCCTGCTGGGGCCCGGTGGCCGTTAGACCCCGACACCCCAGTTCCAGGGGGCACCCCTCACAGCTGCGCGGGCATCACTGTCACGGAGCTCCGGGAAGGAAGAGCCCCCTGTCTCCACACCTCCAGCCACTGGAAGCTTGAATGGGGGGTGTGCTGGTAATCGCCCCACATTTAAACATTAATAACCTGGCTTCCAACAAAGGGGCCTGGGCCAGAGGGGCGTGCTGATGGCTGCCTCCAGGCCCCCGGCTTGCTGGACAGGTGGAGCCCAGGTGAGTGCTACCCTGCAGGAAGGTCAGAGGGTCATGCTGAGGATGGAGGAGCCGGGAGGAGCAGGGGGGCCTGGCACAGCCTGGGGTCAGACTCAAGGAGGCAGATTTGGGGCCTGGAGTCCGAGACCTCGCTCCCACTCAGGCCACGCGGAGGCGGGCTTACGCCCTGGCGGCTTACACCTTGGCAGTCGGCGCTATCCACGCCGTCCAAACGCACCTTCGCCCTGGGTTTTCAGTTTGAAAGGAGCCAACATTTTCACTCGGGGGATATCCTACGCCTTAGACTTTTTCGGAAGCCTCAGATTCTCAAATCCTTGTGCTGTGGAGGCTTCAGGAGACTGTGCTGCTTAGGCCTGTCCCTCCAGACCGGCCTCGAGCTGATTACCCCCATAGTTACTCTGGTCTCAAGACCAGGAAAGAACCTTTGGGCACGTTACTAAAGCTCTTTCTCTGTGCTTCCTTATCAGCAAAATGGGCAAAAGAACGAGACCATCTCAGAGGGTGTCGGAAGGTTAAACAAGATACGCGTGTAATGTTCTTAGCTCTGTGCCAGACACACGGTAAACAGCCTGCACCGGGGCACAGCGTTTGCTTTGCCTCCACGCCTCACCTTTTGAATCAGATGGAACCTGCAGTTGGCTCACAAGCGAAACCTCCCTCCCCGCGGAGGCGGAGCTCAGCAGCTCCCGGAGGGCAGGAAGCAGCCGTGCCGAGGGCCGAGGCGGAGGCCTGGCGCCGCCCAGGTGGATTGCGGCACCTGCCGGGCCACGCCCTCTTGTGGAGGAAAGAGGCTCCTGAACGCAGGTGTGCAAGGACGCAGGTGTTCTGCAAAAGCAGGTCGTTTTCCCGCCCCCTGAATTCGATTCTCCTTGAAATGCAGCCCCTGTAAAAGTAATCAGGGTCACCGGCACAGCAAACAGAAACCCTGTCCCGTGGGATTTACATTTGTAATGTCCTTTTTCCTGCTTGACTTTTAAAATATGGACCCAAAAATGCCTTAAGGAAAAAAAAAAAAAGATTCTGCATGGGGAGTAGATGTAGCTCAGTTGGTTGAGCTCCTGCTTCCCATGTGCAAGGTCCAGGGTTCAATCCCCAGTACCTCCTAAAAAAAAAGTTCCCTACAAGGCAGTGGTGCTTTTTCTGCATGTATAATACCATTAGACTTTTAATAAAATATTAGTTTAGAATAAAAAAAATATGTACCCAAAACCAAAGAAAGGGATAAGGGGGCCAGTCTGAATTAGAGCTATACACGGGGCCAGGACCAGGATGAAGCGGGAAAGGTGCACGGGGTGCAGACTGAAGGCTGCGCTCACGTGGGGTCAGCACCGAGTGAGCATCTCAGTGGCATTTGGCTCACAGTGTTGTGCAACTATCAATTTCAAAGCGTTTCCATCACCCAGAAGGAAACCTTGTGCCCAGAGCAGCCACATCCCATTCTCTCCCGCCCCGGCCCTGGCAACGCGGCTCCTTTCCATGCCCATGGATCTCCCTTTTCTGGGCATTTCATGTAAGTGGGATTTTACAAGCTGCAGCTTTTTGTTTCTGGCTTCTTCCACCGAGCAGGATGTTTTCGAGGTTCCCCCGTATTGCCATGCGTATCAGAACTTCTCTCCTTTTTATTGCTGAATTACAGTCCACGGTTTGGATGGACCACACTGGTTCATCCGTCGAGCTGTCGATGGACACGTGGGTGGTTTCTGCCTTTTGGCTGCTGTGAACGGGCCCCTCGGACTCAGCAGCCTGGTGCCGCCCATGCCCCATCCTAGGCCAAGCTCCAGCCTTGGAAGGCTTCATCAGCCCTGGAAGTTTTCTTTCACACACATTAAAGAAGAGTGGTCAGGACCCGGCAACAAGCAGAGATGACGCCACCGTCCAGCTGTTACCCTTCTGCCTTCTTCCACTGAATGGCGTCTCCAGGTTCTAGGCATGGTTTCCCCGGGAAAGGCTGCCTTGCTCGACCATTCACCTACGGCATGTCTCCACGTGAGCAAAAGCCAGCAACAGACAACTTGACTAGGGTGAGGGAGGCAATATTTAAGGGGATGCCAAAAGACTCAGAAGTCAAGATGAATGTCACTTGAATGCAGTATTTAACAAAACACAAACCACCAAACGCTGGCCAGGGGCCTGCGGGATGGCCGCCTGTCTTTATGGGAGCCAGGCTTGCTTTAGGTCGAAGAGGCAGAGCTGGGGAGGATCCTGACTTTAAAATCTTTACTTCTTTCAACATGAATACTCTTGCTTACTCTTGATTCCTTAAAATACTGCAGGAAAGTCTTGTCTATCTGGGGTGCACACACTTTTGTGATGCACAAAGCCTTAAGCTTTTCTATTCACTTCTGTGCCCTCTTCGTTTTGAGAATTTCAAATACATGTTGATTAATTGAAAATAAAATATTCTTTGTCATGCCAAAAGAAAAAAAAGTGAATGTGCACATTTTGCATTTCTTTTCTTTCCACGTTTCAGTTTTGGAGGGGAAGACTTGTGGTTCAAAGGGAAAATGCCAGGTAGCTCTTCCAGCCTGAGCTTACTCTCGATGTCCCCCTCGGCTGGGGATTGTGTGAAACTCAGTGAGACGGCACGAGCCATGGTGTCGCTAGCTTGGTGTGGGTGAGGGTGGGCAGATGAGCAGGCACTGAGCGGCTCAGGCCTCAGGTGGGCTTGCTCCCCTCCACCGGCCAGCCTGGCCCGTAATTCCATCCAGAGAAGCAACGGCTGGTCCCTTACTGTCCACCAGAGCTGCCGAGTCCAAAGCACATTTGCCATGACAGCCCTGCTGATGTCACACCTGCCAGTTCAACTTGGGAAGTGGGGGGACAGTATGAAAATTTAGAGAATGAAAATGCTTCCAAAAAGGCAAGCAAGAAAACAAACCAACTCTGTCAAAACAAAACTTGCTTCCATGATGCTGAGAATTGAGTTTTCAATTACTCTCATACTTATAAACTTCAAAATAAAAAACAAGCCCTTCTGTTGCCTTGGTCCAGCCTCTGGGCTGTCTGGGGCAGGGGGAGGAGCAGCTTTCAGAAGACAGCACACGGAAGACTTCTACCAGCGAATGCCCTGCAAAATGCCACTCGTTTGGGTTTATCGGGAAGGTCAGCAGAAATAAATGGAAACCGTGCCCAGGAAGTTGAAGAGCTGGATGGCCACCTGCGGGACCTGGAATCGCCTGCGTGGGAGCCCTGCCCCCTGCTGAAGGCTGCTCTGCAAGCAGGTGCATGCTGGCTCAGCGCTATGAGTTAGAGCGCCCATCGATGCTTTCTGGTTGAACTTTGTAAGAGTTTCAGTGTTGTTCAACCATACTCTAAAAGCTGATTTAAAAACGTGTTTTATTGCTTTTATACATTTTTCCAAGTACTCACCAAAATGGAGGACACACATAAAGAAACAGATTATCCTCAAGTTGTGTACTTGAATTGTTTGAATTTCAGATGCATTTTGTAGTTTTCCTGGTCAGAGAAATTTACTTTGGTCAACAGGAAGATCCTGGCACTTGGCACGGTGCCATAGTGGACCAAAATCCCGAGGGCGCCGTGAGAGCTTCTTGTCACGTTGAGGAGACAAGACCAATCCTTGGGAGCAACTGGAATCAAGAGAAGGCAGCTCAAAATTAACAGATTAGTTATTTGTTGAGTGAGTACAAAGGAGAATGTTACTGCAGTTGAAATAATTCAAGAAGACTTGAAGGGCAGATAAGAGCCGGGACTTCCCGGTTTAATGAGAATAGTAAATGGTTGTAATCATGGCCGGGACCCTCACGGGGGGCTCTGCTTCTTGCAGCACCCGGGAGCTCTGGAGAAGACGAGTGCAGCCTGCAGGGCCCCGGCAGGATGCACCTGCCACGCTCCAATTGGGTAATTCCAGAAGAATGTCGTTAGGGAGCTGTTTGCAAAGACGAGGTGTCAGGAAGGCGTGAGGTCTAGTGCACTCCCAGGCGCCCGAGAGAGGGGTCGTCCCCTGCCCAGGCCTGAGTGGGCGAGACCTGTGTGGAGGGGGCCCTGGACAGTGACAGTGCAATTCCCGCCCGGCCTGCAGGGCCAAAGACTCCCAGCGCATCCAGGAGGGCCTTCCGGGGCCTAGAGAATGAAGTGAGCAAAGCCACGGCCGGGAGAGGCATAGCAGTAGGCTGGCAGGGTGGTGTGTGGGGCGGGGTTGACTGAGGACCGTGTTGGGGCCCTCAGCCGCTCTAAGCCTTTCCGCAGTAGAGGGGGCGGGAGAGGATTTCTTTCCTCATTGGGCTTTGCCGCACTCTTATGTAAGTGCTCTGCCTTCGTTTCTTCTGCAGCAGGGGTTCTTAACCTTTTTTGTTCCACGGACCCTTTTGCCAGTCAGCTGAAAACCACAGCCCCCTTACTAAGGCCATCCTATACCGTGTTCATTCAATAACTGCACCACACCCGCACCAACACATCCCCACAAGAATCATGTTTTCTTGAATTTCCAATTCAAGCTCACGGGCCCGCTGAACTCTTTCCACGGACCCCGGGCTAAGAAGCCCTGCTCTGCATCCTTGCTACTCGGAGTGTGGTCCTGGGGAATCAGCTGGAAATGCAGCGCGGCAGCCCCTGCTGCTCCCGCTGGGCCAGAACCTGCATCTTACGAGAACCGCGGGGTGACCCCTGCGGTCTGGCATGCGGGGTGGGAGGCAACTGGCAGTACGTCACTGTAGGGTTCCAAGGAGGGATTGCCCTCTCTGAAGTAGGTTTTCTGAAAACCTGCTGACTTTCAGAGAATGAGCACGGTGTCTCTGCACCCAGCATGGCAAGCGAGCACGCGGGCGTCAGGCGGGGAGGACGTGACAATGCCGACTGCCGCGCCCCCTCCCGTGCCGGGGCACTGGCTGAGCCAGCACTCAGCCACGCCCACCGCCTCCCTGGGGAGGCCCAGGGCGAGGTTCCCACGAGCCCCTGGTCACTGCGTAACCTCCTTCTACGTGTCTTCTCTGTGAAGACTCCTTATTTTAAACCGTTGGTCCGTTAACTCTGACTCGCTGGAAGGAAGCTCATCTCACACGTGTTTGTCCCGTGAGGCCCTCCCCAGCCTTCTCGCACTTAGGAACGTGGGACAGCGCCGTGTTCAGAGCCACGTTCACCAGCAAGATCAACAAAGCACAGAGAAGTGAGAAACGTAGCGCTACACCCGGAAAAGCGCGCTTGTTTACAGTTCAAGAGCTGAAGGGAGACGGCTGCGTCGCCATGTTCAGCCTCCGCTGGGAACACGCACATCCACAAATGACCACGGCAGAGCTGTGGGTATCGACTTCAGGGCCACAGGTACATTCTGGCAAGTAGGTGAATTGTCAAACGTGGAATCCACGAATAACGAGGCTTGACCGTGACACGTTGACACGTCAGCCCTGCAAAGGCTCTTGCGCGCCCTGGGTCACCGTGGACAGCTGGGTCCCAGTGCACCAGGCGAAGACGGGCGGTGGCCTGAAACGTGGGCCTGAGAGGGCGCACCCAGGTGGCCAGGAAGCAGGACAGAGGGAGAGACACGAAGCCGTTCCAGGCAGAGAAGGAGCCCACGAGCTCCGGAGAGAAAGCTGAGCTCCGTGCTCGGCGGCCTGTGCTCACCTGTCAAAGGGCGCTTGTTCGAGCTTGGCAGTGTGGAAAGACAGTGCATGTATTCTTTCTTTGCTTCCCAAGCATACCTGAAATAGTATTATTATTTTTCAAACCTCCAAGAGCTAAGAAACAAGCAGTGACAGCGCTGACACCCCACGTTAATTTGACAATCGCTTTGGAAGTCAGCCAGCTGGGTTTAAGCTGTGCCCGTAACAGAAGGTGCCGCGCTGGGGCCTGACGCCTCGGTCACCGGAGCCTTTTGAGCAAATGCGCCGAGAAATGCAAAGATCCAGTTTGGAGGCCAGGCTACATGGCTCTGGGCGAATTGGACACGATTGAAAGAGGCAGTTGTCCCAAGCCACGGTGGCTGGCTGTAATTAAGGGGCCCCGCAGGAGGGGGACGGGGAAGTCCAGGGCCCCGGGGGGGCTGTGGGTGGACCTGGGGGAACCGGAACAAAGGAAGC
>JAQZBX010061877.1:0-17014 GCA_029593785.1 Cabassous unicinctus
CTTGCCTGAATATGGATTACAAATTCATAGTCATTATTCAAACAAATTTATGTGTTTTCTCCTTTGAGTTTTAGCATATGGCACTGCTGATGGGAATCTGCTTTTAGACTGATTCTCCTTCTTTTATAGGTGACTTCGTTTCTTTTTCCTCTGGAAGTTCTGTTTGATTCTTTTAAAAGTCTACATGGTAGACTAATAATCCCTTCTTCTTACTATCTTTGTGATTCTTACATTATTTCTTTAAATTGTTCATGTCCAGCTATTCTATATTCTGTATTAACAATTCCAATATTTTTAGTCCTTGAGGATCCAAATCTATTCCTTGACATTTTTTGCTGAGTCTTACTCATGGTACTTGCCTTCTCTTGTGCTTGGTGATCTTTGATTGCAAGCATTTTGTTTGTCCTTCATCTGTGGGGTTCTTAAGGGCATGCTTTCTTGAAGGGAGTGTTTGCATCTGCTCATGTCTCTGTGAGCCAAAGGTTTCCACTAACTTGGGACTATTCACCCCATTTGGAGAGTCACATCTCAACACAGGATTCTTAGGCTTAGTGTGTCTACATTGTTGTTGGCCCAAGGTTCAGTATCTGATTCACTTTACCACTCTAGACATAAGACCTCAGATAACCCTCCCCTCCCTTCTTTCCTTTGCCAACTACTCCCAGTTCGGTACAGCTCATGATTTGGGTGTTTATCAAAAAAACACGCTATGATCTTGACTACAACAGGAGGGTCCCACAGAACACCTGGTCCACCTTATTGATGGAATCAGTCATCTTTATGAAATATTTTTAGCAAGGTTCAGGGAAGCCATGAGTGATTATATCAAAAGTAAAGGAAAAAGAGGTATAATATGGGGGCATTTTCAGGACTTGGAATTGTCCTGAATGATATTGCAATGACAGATACAGGCCATTACATATCCTGCCATAACTTGCAGAATTGAGTGGGAGAGAGTGTAAACTACAATGTAAACTCTAATTCATGTTTAGTGGCAGTGCTCCAAAAGGTATTCATCAATTGCAATGAATGTACCACACTAATGAAAGAAATTGTTAATTTGGGAGAAAGTGGGAGGTGTGGGGAGTGGAGTGTATGGGAATCCCTTATATTTTTTTATGTAACATTTTATGTAATCTAAGTATCTTTTAAAAATAAATTAAAAATATATTTTTAAAATAGTAAAAGAGCAAAGGATGAAAGAATTTATGTTTGGTAAATTGGGATAAATTGTAATCAGCCTGTCCTCAATATGGTGAAAATAATGATTTTTCTCTGGTGTCTTTTGTATTAGTCCACCATCTCTTTTCTAAGCCCCTAATTAATTAGTTTGGCCACAAAGTTTGTGTAAATTTTCATTAAAAAGTGTGAGAAAAATGTGTTAATAAACCATTAGAAGCTTTTAACTAACTTTGCAAAAAAGTTTACTGGTTCTATTGCCCAAGTGTAATGCTTTCACCAATTTTCTGTGTTTCTCTGAATTAAAGAAATCACAGATCTGATGCTAATGAGCATTAAGAATCAGGGAAAAATACCAGCATACACACACACATTCATGCCTTTAGATGTTGTTATATATGACATAGGGTTGTTTTAGTGTATGGCCTAATTTCTTTCAGGCCCACGACTTGTGCACTTGCACCATTTTGCATAAATCTATTGAAACTAGATAATTTGGTGGGAAGACATGGTGGAGGCCTAAGTAATTCCATTGAATTAATAGTACTTCACAGTTCTTCAGTACTGTAACTTATATTTTATTAGACCATTAGCAGAAAAGTATGTAATCTCCAATATGTGGGGATGTGAACACAGCCTGCTTTGTGACTCAGTGTTTAGAAGAGACCGGCATTCTCCCCTTGTACATCATCTTCAGAGAGATTCCAAGGTTCTTCCTAAGGTGCTGGGAATAGATGAGTTTTATATTTATTGGAGAGGAGTTGCTCCATTTCTAAGAATTCAGTATACAAAGATCAGCTAAATGAAAGTATTGGTAATGATATCCAGCATCCAGTGGGGCACATGATAAGTACTTAATGCATATTTGTTGAATGAATGAAAAAATGAATGGATGGATCTTTTAAAATAGAGCCAATAATGTGAAAATATTATTTTAGCTGTGATTTGGTAGTGATATTTTATTTGTTCTTTCATTTAAAATTATGCATTTCTCCCCACCTCCACCACATACACACAGCAAGGGAGAGAAACCAAGACAGAAAATCAATTTTATTTACTTCAGTATAAATTTTGAGATCAGAAATAACTAATACCTATAATGTAAAAGAGTTATTTATTGCATTAGGACATACGTTTACGCTCCTACACTTTTACCAAAAAGGAAAAAGAAAGAAACTTCTCCCTGATTTTCCTGGCCTGTTTTGTTCTACTAACTGTGGTTTATTTAACTTTTTTTTTCACATAATTTGAAAGTTGTACACTGATTAGGAATGTGCCAATAGAAACAAAAATTTATCTTGTGAGGAGATAAAATCTCAGTATCTGGAGGATTGTTCAGTAATTCACACTGAAAACAGAAAGGTTCGATAAGAAACACTTTGGATTCCCCTGGCAGGTCCATTGTGACTGTGTGTGAAACAACAGGCTGAGAAGTCTGCTTCATGCCCCCTGCTCCTGGCCCAGTCTATTGTCTGAGCCCACAGCCTCAGCACAGAACATGGATCGTGATAGCATTTCTCTTGGGGTCCTGGGCAAACAGAGATTTTGCTTGTACTAATTTTGCAATTTTTAAAAAAGGTTCCTCCAACCGACCTTAGGTGCAATTAAAGCCAGTGTTCAGAGAGGATTTTATATTTCTCGTGCTGTCCTTTCTTATTCATTTCCTTTTCCTCACTGAAATCAGGAGACAGATACTGAGAAAACTGCATAACTCGGCACCATGTAGCAAAGATGCAAGTGAAGTTTTCTTGGCTTTTATTTTGTCTCTCTTCCTTTGGAAGCTTCTAAAGATGGCAGGGTTGTGGGGGGTGGGGGAAGTCTATCTTGGGGAAAAGTGATTCCCAACATTCCCCTTTAGGCCATTTGGTTCAGCAACAGAGCTGAGAAAATTCAGCATGCTCTCCTATAACTTCTTGCTGCTTAGATGGAGGGAGGTCAGACCAAAATTAGAAGAGAAGCCAAGAGTCCAGTCACAGCTCCAGTAAGAGAGCCAGCTTGCAGTGTGGAAACTGAGTCTGAATGATCTTGCAATTCAGTTTTCACCCAGTTAGTAAGCCCTTTTGGACGTAGGGGGATTGTTTTCTCTCTACAGTCAAATTATGTAAGGTCTGGAAGCATTGGATAATTCATTTAAAATTTTTGCTTCATTTGGAGTAATGCAACGATCAACATTAAAAATTGTCTCAGGATAATCTGCTAGTGATAGCCATAGGAAAGATGGAAGATATTGGAGGGAATTTATCACAGTATATTTACTAGGACAGACCCTGGTTGTTCCATTTCTAAATAATATTTGTTGAATACCTGCAGTGTGCTAGGTCATGCATGGTATAAACAGCCATATAAGACATTGGCTTGGGTCTCTTGGAGTTTTCTGTTCATGAATGGAAATAAGAGCTGAGCCTAAGTATGCATGGTGCAGTGGATCTGGTGGTTAGTGGCACAAAGTAGTCTGTGCATGATGGACCAGTAAAGTAACTCCCTACAACGTAGAGAAAAGGAAAAAATCTTTGCCAGCTGGTAGTTGAACTAGGAAGGTGCACTTACACATTTACAACGGCTGAGCTCAGTCGGGGTATGAACCAAAGAGAGTGTGCTGCTGCAGAGTTTGAGGAAAGCAAAACTGAGTTGAGGCAT
The DNA here is from genome assembly GCA_029593785.1 of Cabassous unicinctus. Taxonomy (NCBI): domain Eukaryota; kingdom Metazoa; phylum Chordata; class Mammalia; order Cingulata; family Chlamyphoridae; genus Cabassous; species Cabassous unicinctus. The sequence goes on from JAQZBX010061877.1 coordinate 3,817, forward strand.
CTGAATGTCTGATGATGATATTGTAGTGTGACTTCTACTGTGGGCTGTTCAGAGTAAAACTGTGAACTGACAGAAGGTGGTCAGGCCAGAGAAGAGGGGACTCCAGAGTCAGATGCTGGCAGTACCTATTGGCCTTGGGCTATGAGCAGTTTGGATGCTGGGGAAGAAGAATCCCCATTTTGAAGCTGGCAACTTATTTTGATTCCTCACTCACTGAATATTCTGATTCTAAATTAGTTTTCAGTTTAAGTCTCTCAATCCAGAGAGAATATTCTACTCATGTAACATACGCACTTCCGGTCATGTAAATTGTAGGTGTCATTGTAAATTAATGTCATTCTGCAATGCACACACATACCTGTTCCCATGAGCTCAGGTAATGTGTACCTATTCCTGAGCGACAACCCTGCCCAGTATGTGCTGTCAGAAGTCAAGTTTCCCAACCTACCAGACTTAGGATCAGACCCTGGACCTTGGCAAATGCCTCACAGTGCCCTAATTTGAGACCATATAGCAGTCAACCAGCCAGCCATTGGCCCTCTCCTAGTGACCTCCTCGCCATCCGCCAAGTTCTCCGGATGCTTTTCAGAGCAGCTGAGACATAAACCAAATGTTACAGATGAAGGGAGACCAGCAGAGGATATACATTTCACATCTAGCTAATGTCACCAAGGGAACTCACTCCTTGAACAAAAGGTAGAGTTTCATTAGGCAAAGGAAAGTGTGAATGGGACCCACAAAGGCCAAATCACCAACAGACGCAAAGGGATGGGCACAGCATGGAAAGCGAGCACTGGCATACAGGCTTCTGGTAAGAGATGGTGAGAGATGACATGGGACATGAGACCTTTAGGTCATTGTGGGAGTCTTGAAAGGCTAGACTAGGCTTTGAATCTTGCTGAGTTGGAACTAAGAAACAATTGAAGAATTTTGAGTAAAAAAAAAAAAAAAAAAAATCTGTCCTTTAAGAAATACACTGTGATTACATTCAACAAGATGGATTCATCTGAGGAAGAATTTCCAGGCCAAAGAGACAAGTTAGGAAGTTGTTGTCATGAGATGCTTTTGACCTCAGGTAGGATGAAGGCAAATGGATGAATGAAAGGAAGATGTATTAGAAAAAGGGGGAAGGAAATTTCCATTAATGTGTCCATTAATTTAATCAGTTATCCCTCTTTCTCCGGTAAAGATTTTAAAATAAAATTTTGCTAGTAATAAGGGGCAAAGTCAAAAGGAACACCTCATTTCATTTTAATAAGTGGTGCACGGACCCTATGAAGATGGCAGCAAGATGAATTTTGGCTGAGGAGGCGGGAAGATGTCAGCAAGAAATGCTCAGTGGCCCCAGTGACATCAGGCAAAGAGTGAAGAAGTGGGTGACTGGGGCTGCCAACGTGGATGAGTGCCGGGCTTAGGTGTTCTAGGCAAGTTAGGAAGAGGTGGATTGGAATGCTTGAGCAAGTTGCGGCCAGAGAATGAGCGAATCTAGGCTATTTTAGTAGGAGAGTAACAGGCCTAAGGCATGGGAGCAGAGATCTTAGTGAGGGAAACTCCACTGGAAACTGTAGGTCTGAGGGTAATGAATTATATTAGCTTATAGTAAAATCGATCTTACAGAGTCTGGGATGGACTTAGTATGCCATTTAATCAATAGGCCAAATAACTTTGAGGTAACCCTCAGTTGCACTAACTACTCCATCTGGGTCTGGAGAAGTTGCAAAGCTGCTCTCAGGTTAAGGCAGGAGAGGAAATGCAGCCTGTCGGTTGCTGAGGGGACCTCTCTCTCCTGCTCATCAGGGATGCTGGCCCATGCAGCTGACCTTGTCGCCATGAGGAGATGGAAGGGGCCTCTGTAGCGCCGCAGCTGGAACCACGAGGCTGCATCTGAGCATCTCCCCAGTGACTCCCGGAGTCAGTACTCTGGGGCCTGAACAGCTTCACCGTTGATTGGAATTAGTTCCACTGCCAGTCCTTGCTGCTAAAATACACGCGTACCAGGGGAATGTTTGAAGTGCTGGTTTCTGAAGCTTTTTTGTTTGGTAGAATGCCAGAGAACACAGCTTTTGCTGTCATAATTGGTCTAAATTTAAATGCGTGCTTGTTTTTGTTTCAAATTGGTTTGTGTGTGCATGGACACTGCTTAGGTTTGTGGGCATAGAGTATATTTTGTCAACATGGAGAGAGTGAATCAGAGTTTTTTGTTGTCTAAACCAGCCCTTGTTTTCAGTTTTGATTTCCCTATACTTGAATAAATGTCCTCAAGCGTTTGAGTCAAAGAGAGGCTGGAATTCAACCACTTAATTGGAGGTTTTCCAGTTCACAGTAGTTAACTTTTCTGCAACTTGTCGCCTTAATTTAGAACTGCAGTCAAAGGATAATAAGCACTATCCCTCACATTAGTTTTGGCCTATTTCTAGAGCATTATGTAGAACATTCAGAACTGTAAGACATTTATTGTCTTTCAAGAGTTCTCAGTAAAATTCTGGAGGGAAAAAATGTTGTCTAGAATTTTATTAGTGGTTTTTAGTCAAATTGCTTAATGGGCTTATTTAATATCTTTCAGTGAATGCAGCATTAATTTGCATATTAAATCACATTACATCTGCCTCTATTAATGAAATTATTTTTAGATTTAGGCAGTCAATACAGTCTTTCGCAATATTCAGATCCTGATATAAGAAATACTGGAAGCTCCATTGTACGTTCAAATGCTTTGTGAAACATCTCAATTCATCTGTGCTCGTTCTCCTCCCAAGCCTGGGCTCATGGCTCTGGTGACAGATGCCAAATGTTTAATGTATGCAAAGACCGGGTAAGGTAGCAATTATCTTTGTTTTCCAGATAGGCCTTCCTCAGTGTCCTATTCCAGGAAAAGAATGAAATTCTCTGATTCAAACACAGTTATTAAACTCCCTGCATATCAGGCTAAGTGTGGTTGTGGAAGAGATAGACATGGAGTCACACGTGAGGCTCTGAGGAAAGACAGTCCTGGCATCTTGGGACAGCTGGATTCGGGACTGCAGTCACAAATTATTCCAGTGAGGAAGAAACAGTAGAAGTATCTATAGTAATCAGCTTGACTGCCCGGGGAGCTGTCTGACAAGGTCAGATTGTAAAAGGGCAGGCACAAGTCTTACTTATTAAATTAGCTGATGACATGAGGCTCAGAGAAGCAGGGGATATGATGGCTGACAGATTCAAATGGATCTCAGCAGGCTGGAATGATGGGCCAAATCCAAGAAGAAGAAAGTTAAATGGGATCATTTTAAGATCTGGCACTTGGATAAAAAATGAACACCCCCAACAGAGGATAAAGTATGTATGGTGAGCAAGTATGGAAAAGTTGTAGTTGAAAATAAGCAAAGGTCATGAGTCATCAATATGGCGTAAGCTTTCCAAATGTGCATAAGCTTTTCCAGCATGCTTACGCAACCCTCGACTGTATTAATAGATTATGGTATTTAGGAAGAGAAAGGTCGTAGCATAAAGCATTTGGAGGCAGTATACTCAGATGTCAAGCAAATGCTTTTTGGGATCAGACAACCTTGCTTCCAATCCTAGCTCCAGCTAATAGTACAGTAGAGGTTCTTCTCCCACCAGATCAGGACCAGTAGTGATTCATAAAAATATCAAATGTACGTTAAGCTTTTTATTTTGATAAACTATGAATGCCCGTTCTTTGAAAAGTCTTTTGATGTAGGATCAGGCCTTTCCTTTGAGGGTAAAGTTGAAACCTTCAGCCAGTACACAGTAGTATTTCCTTATCTGTGGTTTGTGGCTGGTGTTCATTCTTATTTGTTAGGACTTTATTCTGATTTGTTGTAACAATATTTGAAACATCACCCCTCTGAGTGTCGATCCCCTGACCAGACTTATTCGTTTTATCTTTACATAAACTGCATTTTAATAAGCCATCTAAGACTTCAGTTTCAGAATTTTTTTTAATGGAGCAAGTACCTAAAGAAACCTTCTGATCAATCCAAATCCTTCTAGGATTTTTACATTTTTTTCTGTTCTACAGTTTTCTTGCTCTCACTTATTTCAGTAGCAGCTTTTTAAAGAGACTCATCTGTAACAAGTTTTTCAAAGCGCTCAACTAAATTTTCACATAAATAGTAACTTTTTTCTCACTCATATTTCATCAGCTTACGCACTATTTGATTAAATTGAATAATTTAAATGACAGATATAACTAGCATAAACAGGATGGAGACAGACAGCTGTCTCACATATAACTCAACAGCAGTGCAGGGGTACTAGAGATAGTCTGCTAGCTGTGAGAGTTCAGATCCAATGGATAGCATTGGTTAATCTGGTCAGTCAGTTAGCAGGCTTAGTCAACAGCTTAGCTTTTCTACAGCATGTCATCTTAATGTAGAGAATAGCTCTGACACTTTGTGGTTTACTCTTCCTATTTAACCTCTTAAGCCTCAATGCCCTCATCTGTAAAATGTGGATTACAGAATAATAATACCTACCTCACAGGGTTGTTGTGAGGTCTAAATGAGATAACAGGGTCTATGGCACAAAGGAAATCCTCAGTAAATATTCATTATCATTTTATTAATAGACATAGTCTGCTCTGCAATGTTTAGGCAAGAAATAGATTGAGATTGTTTTGCCCTAATACGCTTTCTACTCTCTATTGCACAAGACTGGAAACCCCTAAAGAACAGAGATCCTGCTTTTCAACTCTGTATCCCTCACATATTTTAAGCTCTTAATAAATATCTCCAGAATTCATTAATATCATTACATTTTATGGGGTATATAAAGAAAAAGAATCACAGTCAGTAAAGTTAGCAGGATGGTTACGGGAATTGAAAGATGATTTGTGATTGAAGGAACTTGAGGCATTTAGTCTGAAGAGGGGCAGCCTCTGATAGGAACTTCTTCAATTATTTGAAAGGTTATTATGTGAAAGTATCACTGAGCTTGTTCTGTTAGACTCCAGAGAGAGAGCTAGGACCACTGAATAAAGCTATAGGCAGACAAATTTCAACTCAGTAGAAATATGAATTTTAATAGGGAATTTAAAGATGAAATAGGCTCGCTTGGGAGGTAGATAGCTCCCTGTCAGTGGACATGTTCAAACATAGGTAAGATGACCAACTTGGCAGTGATGGTGTAGAATAAATTCAAGTTACGGTGTGGAATTCAATTAGGTAATAGCAATTTTGCTCCTGGAGTCCTGGAACTTAGTGAATTGCAATGGCAAGGCAAGAAAATCAGTTATTGAGCAAACTCTACTAGGAAAGATGAGACAGAAGGCAACGATTGGGTCTTTTTGACTGTCAAAGTAAAGGTGGTTCTAAATATGGTTTGTTTGCTCTTAATTTAAAAAAATACATTTTCTCTTTCAAAAAGTGATTTTTTATTGTCTCAAGATGTCTGAAATATGATTAAGAGTTTGTGTGTATGTGTGTGTGCACTTATATATACGAAACCACATATTTTCAGCATAAGAATTCCATATCTCAAATCAAGGGGAAAAACAAATATTAATATTATTTTCTGTGATAGGGTTATTTCTATTTCTACTACATGAAGATTTGTTATATATATTTCAAATATGAAAGGGAATATTTAAGATTGGTAATGCTAAATAATGCTTATCCTGAAATACCTCAAAAATGTGTTGATGGGTCCCACATGTTGAATAAAATTCACTTGATATAATCATAGCTCTTTGAGTATAGACATGTAATAACACAGACATCACTTTCTCTCACTATTAGTGGACAAGACACAACAGCTGAATTACAGTAGTCTTTAACTAAAGTTAGTAGGCACATCTTTAGGAATATAATTAGATCCCCAGTATATCTTTGATCTATCCCATAATAAAGTTTACTTCGTGACAGTGTCCACTCATAGATTTCCAATTTAGAATCCCTTTAAAACATGTCTACATAGAACAAAAAATGCCTTTCCTTCACGTGTGATAGAGCCTATCAAAATTAACTTAGACTTCGCATTATGTGACTCACACATTTGGCTCCTCTCACACGAAAGGATGACCTTCAGCTGGTACTGGTCCAATAGTATAGATTGTATCCGTTATGATTGGTGGGTGCTGATCAGCTTCCATCTTGATCGATTAGAAAGTATGCGGGACCAGTCCTTAGAACTATCTAGTTAACCACATTAGAATCCCCTGAGGAGCTAAATACCCTGGGGATGCTTAGGGCTGCCCTGCCCCTCCTGGTTGAAGTGGTCCGAGGTGGTACCTGGGCATCAAAAGCTGTATAGATGAGTGTTTCTCAAATAATCTGTGTAAAAGACAAATTTGTTGTTATTTGTTTGAAGTTCCATTCTCTTGTGGACTGATACTTTTGTAAAATGCAAAATCACATTCTTGGATGGTATTGCAATGTCAAACGGCCATAAAAGTTTCTAAACACTTACACCTACTTTGTTTTTATCTTGCATGGGTGACAGTTTGTGGACTGGGGCGCTCTGCAGACCATACTTCAGGGGGCTCTTCTCTAAGTGATTCTAACACGAAGCCACCGTAATGAACCATGGGCTTAGAAAGCCTGGATTGTCTGCCAGTCACTACCTTGCATGTCACTTCTATTTTATACTTTTATACTTACATAGCCTGAAGAAGCTTTTTAGTCAGGACCCCAGAGCACATAAGTAAATGCAAGACCTGTTTCAAATATGCTACATCCCAGGCATTGTCCAAACTTCTGAGGGATCTAAAGTTCCAGGTTTTGCCCTCAGTAAGCTCACTTTGCATGTGGGTGAGAAGAAGGTAACTAGCATGCTTTGAAACCCTTACAATGCAAGTTAGTAAATTCTGTACTAAAGTCATACCCAGGGTGTTGTAGGAGAGGCTTGTGGCTCACAGGGGTTCCATAAGTTTAAAATGGGGCCTAAGCACCTGTATTTCTAAAAAGGTCCCCCTAACTCACCCCATTAAAGGATAAATAGAAGTAGACACATAATACATTCTCAATTAGGATGTCATTTGCCATACATTTTAATAATAGCTCTATCACCATGCTAAGCATCCCTTAAAATGTACATAAAGAATTGCTGTCATTTGTATTTCATTATATTGACCCGGTTCACATTCAGTCACATCATCTCCCAGACATTGCAACCAAAGTAGAATCCTTTAAACTACCTTTAAAACAGAAAAGCGCCAGTAAACACTGTTCTTACTTAAAACTTGGTGTGGTTAGGTGTTAGTAATACAATACTCAAGTGCCTATTTGTATGGCTAGACAGTAACACCCAGGATCTATGTGTTTTGGTTGTACTCTGGTGGCTGGAAAGAGTTTACTGTGGCACCTTGAAAAGGCATGGGGGACTTATTATTTTAATCCTTGTACAGGCTGATTTATGGCCTCAAACATCTGTCAGCTGTGCTTTGTCTTGGAATTGGTAGTGGTGCTGTTGCTGCTTTTTCAACAGCAGCTGGGAGACATTCATTAGCTAGACTCTCAGAGAGTGTGTATGGCTGTAATATTTTCTTTTACTAATGATCTCTGAAGCATTAAGTATTATGCATCCCATATCTACAGGAAATCTTGAATTTTTATTTCCCAGCTTCAAGTCTTGAAGCATTAGGTTTTACTCAATTAGCTAAATTATTAACAATCCAATCCCTGGGTCCTGAAGATATAAAAGAAGAATGGACTTTTAGTTCCTGAGTTAAATATCTGTTATTTAACAACGGGAGAGAACATGATCCATGGTCTCCAGCAGATATAAATAAGAGCTGAAGCCCTATTTTCCTTAAATGATATCCAAATTAATTTGTCAATAGAACATCCCTTGATTTAGTTCTCATTAAGCCCAATTTGCTTTACCTCTCTCTAGATTCAGTATAGAGCAGAGGTTCCTTTGCCCTTCACAAACTTCTCTAGTGTTTGCTTTGGTCATTGTTAAAGCTCTTGCCAGCTTTTTCAGTTTGCCAAAGGCTGCCAAGGCAACATACCAGAAATGGGTTGGCTTTTACAATGTGGATTTATTAACTTTTAAGCTTACAGTTCTGAGGCTGTGAAAATGTCCAAATAAGTCTTCATCAGGTGATGTTTTTCTCCCCAAAAGATTGGCTGCCATCATTCTGGACTTCTCTCTTACATGGAAGGCACATGGCATCATCTGCCACTTTCTGCCTTCTCCTCTGATTCTGTGTTCCATTGATTTCAGCTTCTGGCTTCAAGGACTTTCTCTCTGAGCTTCTGGGGGTTTCTCCCTGTCTCTGAAGCTCCCTTGCTCCATATTCATCCCATTTATAAAGGACTCCAGTAAGAGGATTAAGATCCACTCTGGGTTATGTGCTATTGAAGTAATCTCATCAAAAAAGAAAGGTCCCAACTATGGTAGGTTCACATACACAGGAATGGATTCACTCTAAGGCAGGGGTTTGTAACCAGGGTCTGCGGACCCCTTGGGGGGGTCCGTGAAAAGATTTCAGGGGGTCTATGAGCTTGAATTGGAAAAAAAATCAACTTATTATCTTTATTTTCTCTGACCTCGAACTGAAATCTAGCATTTCCTTCACTTATGAATGTATGCAATAAATTACAGCTGCATTCATTTCATATCACATTACAGTTGTTGCATATCTCAAAAAATCACTTACACTCACTCATACTTTGAAATTATGGTAGTTGTTAGACTGGACACTAGTTGAGTGTCATAAAACTATCTGCCACTACATTCTGAGAACACTGAGTGTCATAAAACTATCTGCCACCACATTCTGAGAAGGGTCGTTCTGGTTAATTTATTCAGGTTATTCAGGGAGAGGGTGGGAAGGTAAGTCAAGAAAAAAAATTGAATCTTTTGCAGCCTTCCTGGTTGTGAAAGTGATGGGTGGAGACATGAGATGATAAGAGGCTGTAGGCCAAGTGCATAATTTTACTTAAGCAAGGTCCTGCTTCTGGGATATATTAAAAAGATAAAGGAACAGCTTCTGGAAAATGATAAAGTAGCTCTATGTTGTAGCAGATACTTCCAGCATTCTTCCACACGTCCCATGTGCTGCTGTTCCAAGCTCCCCTATGCTCCTGGTAGGAGGACCCAGCCCCTCCAAGAGAGAGCTCTGCGCCTGCGTGTGTGTGGCAGTCACACAGCAAGAAAAGCAGTGAAATGTAGTCTAGTGAATTTCTCAAAATAATTTAAGACAGACTCTGCAAGCCACCAGAGTGGGGAGAGTTTCTGTGGTATAGGGGTGATTCTACTTTACAATTTGCATTTTCATACTAAGCCATGAGCTCTTTGGAGGAAGGATTCTTGACTTATCCATCTCTGAGTGGCTCAGAAATATTGAAAAGCGGCATCACATAATGGAAAAGACATAGTATAAGGAGTTAGCCAGGGTCTCAAATCCAGATCCTGTGATCTCCCCAAGCCTCAGTTTCCTCATCTGTACAGTGTAGATTATACCCATCTACATTTCTGTTGTGAGGATTGAATGACCCGAAGACCCATGTCACTAAGTACACAGTAAACATTCAGTGAACGGCCGTTCTTTTTAGCCTCCTCTATACAGTGCTTTGTGCTAGTTGGTGCTCAGAAAATATTGCTGCTCCTCCCCAGGATGTTTTACTTTCCCCTCATGCTCTTCCTCTAGCCATCCTTTATTCCCATTCCCATTCTCTCTCAGCTTCTGAGGGTTTCTCCCTGTCTCTGAAGCTCCTTCTCTCTGTATTCATCCCGTTTATAAAGGACTCCAGTAAGAGGATTAAGACCCACCTTTCTGTTTTCCTTAGTTTATCTCTTCTTTTGTTTTTTTTGTTGTGTTTTTTTTTCCCCATTACATATTTAATCCTTAAATCTAAGAGGTGTACTCTGTTCTGCCAACTGCATTCTCTAGGCTGGGTGGTGACACTCCAGACTAAAGTTGTCACTGGCCTCTGTCATAAAACAAGGAATAATACCCCCCCACCCCCTCCAACCCCACCAACTTGGGCCAGCAGATTGCAAATTCCCTTCAAATTAGATTAGGCATCTCACAGTTAACAGCCTCTCAACCTGACAACAGGACTATTAGCTGGTATGCTTCCTATTTGATTGCTTTTGCTTTTTCCCCCCAGAAGGTAATATCACGAATAGTTTTACAATGAGTCTGTTTACCATATTTACAATTCTTCCTGCTTCCTTTCTTAAAACCTGTTCTCTACATCTCTTTCAAACTGCCTTCATCCCAGTGCCGTGTGGAGTGCCGCTGCAGTAACTCTTGCTTGAGGCTCCAGGGGATGAGAACAGATGTGAAATTTTCCTGCAGTTAGAAGATAGAGCCACTGTGGTTCAACCACCGATATGAACCAACAGATAATTACAGTTTAAAATTAGTACTTTAATGAACCAATCTTAGCAATTGTAAAGTGAAATCTTCCAGGCATTCAAGAAATAAGCAGGAGGGAGGATATTAACTAAGAAGTCCAACAGATGGCTGGTCAGCAGGTGCTGGTCTGATAGAGAATTGAACACTCCAGTTTTTATGTGCTAAAGAATGTAGGAGCCCAGGGGGAGGGGCTTATTTAAAAAAGAACAGAAATGCCTAAAAAAGCCATGTCAATTTCTAATCAATCATAGATCTGAGGCTTCATGCCAAGAACCTCACATTTAATTCCGGTGCAAAATATGGGGAAATAAATTTCTTATCCATTTAAACCTAATGTCAAGGTCCTCTTTTTCCCTTTCAGAAATTAATGGTATCATTAAATATTTATATGGCTTGATACCCAGCAGTAATTGTTAGCAATATCATAAACTTTCAGCAAAACAGGTATTTTAGAAATCAGATGTTTCTAAACATCCGGTGAAAAGATCATTGTATTGTCGGGTTTGTTTTTTAAGTGCTTTTAATGCTAAATATGTATTTTTCTAAAGGCTTGGTTATTATACTGCTTATTCAATCAAAGAAAAGCTGTCGATAATGTTAAAAATGGTTTGCATGCTGCCTTAAAATGGACTGTTAGGTGCTTCCCTGAAGGGGTAATAAAGGGAGCTTGACTGTGTTTATTTTCCAGGGTTCACTTCCTTGGAGAACTTGAATTAGTTACTTAAACTCTCTGTGCTCTGGTCTCTCTTCTGCAAAATGTGGTTCTTACCATGAGCATGACTTAGTGGGAAATGGGGAAATGAAACTCCATAATGTCCTCAAACTGCACACACCAGCACAAGGTCATAGTGGGTACATGAATGGACCAAAGTTGTATAATTACATAGAGTTTGCACTGAGGAAGGCCTATCACATATAAGCCCGCCTTGATGTGTATCATAAGCTATTTTGGCCTTCTGGAGAATTTTGAATCAACAAGAAACAGACAAACATAGTTCCACAGGGTGCCTTGCACCTGGTAGGAGACTGGCCAGAATCAGGTGGGAAATCTGCTCACCCAGCGCTCTGACTGAGACTCGTCCCTGTAGAGGATGCCCCTTCTTGCCTAGCATCTATCCCTCTTAGAAGCCTGGCACAGCAGGAACTGCCTCATTCTACCCTTGCCTTAGGCCAGCTCCATTAACCTACTTACATTTTTAACCGAGTCTGGGCTCACTCCTGGCCCAGGTCAGCTCTGCAGTCCCAGGCACTGGATGCTGTGCTCTAACAGGGTGTAGCTTCTGGAGAATGCACTAAGAAAAGAGGGGAATGTCTTACCCTCTCTTCCTGTTAATGGTGATTCATCTCAGTGAGTTATTCACAAAGTATCAACTGGTAGCCCTTGTTGTACTGTTTCTTATTTTCAGAGCTCCACCCTGGGACCAGTCTTGAGTAAAAGAAAAACAGGCTATAGGGCCCAAGGTTGTAGGGCAGCACTTCTAATTCAGAAGACACCTCTATTTCTTCTGCCTGCAAAAGATTTAAGATTTGTACTTTACTGACAACTACAAAATGAGTTGGTGTTCATTGCAATTTTCTCTAGTTGAAATGTTGGTGTATATTGCTGATTAATTTAGGAGATTGCTTTAGATTGTGTGTGTATGAATATGTATACACACACATACATACACATTTTATATATATATTTTTTTCATTTCTGTTCATTGCAACCATCAGGTCCCAGGTATTATGCTAGGTATCAGCTATACAAGCCTAAATTTGTTAAAGGCTTAACTGTTTACTATCTACGCATTGAAGTAGTTTGATTCCCAAACTCTATCACCCTTTTCAATTTCACCAGAAATTAGAAGACTAGATGAGTCTTCCTTAGATAGCAGCTTTCCTGAATCTGTTAACCTTGTCTTGGTGAGGGCATATTTCAGTTAAAGAATCTTATTTGGGAGGCATAGTTATTAAATTTATACTTGCTTACTGTGGACTATTTTCAAAGTATTAAATATAGGGAGAAATTACTAATGACATTCCTACCCAGGTGTAACCTATAAATGTCTTAGGATGTTTATTCTGACTTGCTTCTGTTCATTTTTAATATACAGTGTAGTTGGAGTGATACTTTACATATCATTTTGTAAGTTTGTTAATCATTTTAGAAATACGCATTTTCCATGTTATTAAAACGTGTCATTTTAAAATTACAAGATAATAGACTATTAAATAAATGTATCAAAATTATTTAACAATTTTCTTCAATTTTCAAAGATTTCAGTTGTTTGCAGTTTGTCATAGTATAAATAACACTGTATTGAACATCCATATGCATATTACAGTTGGTATTTTGGAAATTTCCTTAGGATAGGACTTCAGAAGTACAAATTTTACAGCAAACTCTTTGTGTGATTATAAGTTTCTCTTCAGAAATGCTCTACTAATTTATATTGTCACACATCAAGAATCCATTAACCTGAGGCAATCAGTTACTATTTTGTTATATTTCCTGCTAATTTTAATGTGTGTTTTTTTTTTTAACAAAACTCTATCATTCTTCCCTGCTTAACAGTATTTCATTTTTCATTTTATTAAATATTTTTACTTATTATTTTTTTATGTAACTTAATTTTTTGTTTAAAGTATCTTGCATTTGTGATGGATGCTTTCCGGGTTTTATGACACATTTAATGTTAAAGGTTAAATTTCTTTTTTACATGCATGTAGTGTGAAGAGTTTTCCCCACATGGGAATAATGATTATAAAAAGATGACATACCACATAAGTTAAGTGTCTTTTTCAATTGAAAAGCTACAGACTACCTAGTTATATTTCTCCCCAAAAGCCACAAATTGGTTAGTAACAATCTCTAGCCAACATATCCAAAGCTTAGCAGATTAAAAA
>JAQZBX010061878.1:6534-17103 GCA_029593785.1 Cabassous unicinctus
CCCAGCTCAACTGAGACCCCGCCCCAGCTCAACTGAGACCCCACCCTGAGCCCAGGCCTGAGGCAGCACCCCAGCTCAACTGAGACCTGCCGCAAGCGCCAGCCTCAGGCAGAGGTGGACAAGGAGGCTTGCCCTGGCCGCCGAGTCCTCAGGCGCTTGCCATCCTCCGGAGAGCAGGACCAGGCTGCACTTCTTTGGCCTCATGGCCGCCCCTTCCTGCACAGACCCGCCTCCCCGGGCACTCGGCGAGGCCCTGCTGTGGTACCTGAGCCACAGCCCAAGAGGCTAAAATGCTGTCACCCGGCCCGGCCCAGGCAGGAGGGGATGCACACAGATGCAGGCACCTTGGGGGGCTGGGTGAGCCCGAGCGTGCCACCTGCCTGCCCCCCACCTCCCTGGCTAACGCGGCCTCGCTCACCCCTCCCTCCTCGGAAGCCCTCTGCTCTTCGCTGCCTGGACGTTCCTGCCCATCAGCTCTGACACCCACCACAGACCTCCACGCAGGGGCTCTTACCCTCTTCTGTTCCATGGATCCCTCTGCCAGTCAGGTGAGATGAATGCCACTGTAATTTATTTACTGTGTATATTCATAAGTGAAGGAAATGCTCGATTTCAGTTAGAGATCAGAGAAAATAAAGATAATAAATCAATTTCTTTCAATTCAAGCTCAAAGACCCCCTGAAATCTTCAAGGGGTCCTTGGACCGCTGGTTAAGAACCCCTGCTGGGAAGCGGGTGAGGCTCAGTGGATAGAGCCCCCGTTTACCATATGGGAGGCCCTGGGTTCGCTTCCCTGTGCCTCCTTGTGAGGGCAGGCCGGCTCGCGCGGCGCCGTGGGCTGATGCGGCAAGACCTCACAGCAAGGGGGAGATGAGAAGACACGCAGCGAATGGACGAATGGACACAGCAGCACAAGCAGCAAGGGGGGATAAATAAATAAAATAAATAAATCTTTAAAAAATAAATAAAAGGACCCCTGCTCTACTGCGTACCCCCGGGCTCGGAGCTGGGCCCAGGAGCCCAGCATCCAGGGAGGAGGCGGCCTGGGTCTCATACCTAAGTAATTCCAATAGAGTAGAAAATGCTACTCTAATAAGCGATTGTGTGGAGGCAGATTCTGGCTCCGGAAGCCAAGGAGGGGGGTATGGTTTTTGGAGGAAAAGGGAATGAATTAAGGAAGCCTCATGGAAAGGTGGCGTTTAAGCTAAATCTTCAAAGATGAAGGGGCTGTGTGCGTTCAGGAAACGCGGGCAGGGTATCAGGCCTGGGGCAAAGCACGAGCAAACCAGAGAAAGGAAAAGGAGACGGAGCGGCTAACAGCCAGGCGGCGGGCGCTGGGCCGCCCCAGGCGCACACAGCTAGAGGGCGAACTGTCGGCAGAGACCTGGAAGCAGCAAGACAGCCAGCTGCCTCTGTCACCGCGAGCGAGCCGTTCCAACTTAACATCTTCCTACCAATCCCAGGCCTTTAAAGCGATTGCCACATCGCTTCTGAATTTCAGCGACACATGCCGAGCGTCACGTTAGCAGGGTTCTTCCCCGTGGGAGTCAGGCCTCGGCACGCACAGCTCCTCTGCTCGCGTCTCACAGGATGCAGAGCCACTCACGCTCCTCAGGGCAGCCTGTGTTCCCGAGTCCTGGGCTGCTACATGCTCCGGCGTTTAAAGGACAGCTCGGAAGAAAGCAAGAGCTGCACGGTGGCGGTAAGGACGGAGAAACCTGGCTCGCTTCAGTGCCGTCACCTACGGGCCACCGCGAGTTATCTGTTAAAAACGTTTCGATGACAGACATTCAATCAATCCCAAAGAAATAAAGACAAGGGCAGTATTGCAATTTCTGCAATTCACTGTGAAACGGGAGTTTTTGTGAGAATGCCTGCCAGATTTATCTTTAAGCTGAAGACTTTTCCTATTTGCATGCCCTTTGCTTCCAGCGAAAGGAGCCTCTCCAAACTGGAATCAAAGGAAAGTGCTCCGTGGCTCATCGTGAGTGGAGGGCGACAAGTCTAGCTGTGCTGGCTGCTGAACATGAACATGCAAGGTCAGTTTTTATGAAGTCTGAAAAAGTCACAGAAGACTCAAAACCAGAAATTAAAGCTATTTTTCACTAATGCTACAGACCAATACATAAGAATAATTTCCCCTTTTTCCAAAAAATGCCTCCATGTGATTAAAAAGTATTTAACCCATTAGTTTCCCCCCTTTTTGTGCTATAATATTCATTTTATTTAAAAAATTTTCTTTTCTTTCATGGTCATATACACAAAATTCAGTAAAAGTTTCTTTGCCTGCAGCTCTTTTCTGGTCAGTGTTGCTATCTGTTTCACTTCCTGATTCGTCCTGAAATTGATTTTGCCATACAGAAGCAGGGAGTGTCACTCCCTCCAGGTGTGCGACAGGCTGGGCACCCCGCTCAAGAGGGGACGGGACGGGCTCCGGGCGCCCTCAGCCGCAGTCACGGGAGGCCTCGGCCGCCCGCCCAGGGACCCTGGGCTAGCGCGTCTAAGTGAACAGGCAGAAGCTAGAGCGAAAGTGACCAACAGCCTTAACCATACAAAATGGAAACTCCTCAGCATCAAAGGCAAAAAGCACAAAACTCTAAAGCCAGTGAGCCAAGCAGACTGGAGAAAACATCTGACAAAAGGACTCTGGTCCACGGTGAGTAAACTCTGCGTGTCAAAAACACAAGCCGATGGTGAGGAAGAATGGACGACGCCAGCAGACACGGAGCGCCTCGCCTTCCGCGAAGGCAGCGCCAGGCCTCCCCGCGAGGGGCGGGGGAACGCGCCCTGCACGCTGGAGGTGGCGCAAAGGCGTGCGGCCTTAGGAAAGCAGCCCAGGATGGCACTTCCAGGGCCTTCACTCAGGGGTTTGCCTCGGGAAATCTACTCAAGGAAATAATGCAAAACACAGAAAGGCACAAGCACGAATTGCTTTCAGCGGCCTGAGCACTGGAAAAACCCACCCAACATGGGGACGACTGAACCGTGGGTGCAGCCACGACTGGCCATGCAGGCCTTACGTCAGCAAGGCTGAGGGGAGGTCACGGAAACCTCGCTTTAACGTTGAGGGGAAAGCAAGCAGGACGGGCCGCGGAACAGCACGGGTGGGCAGGGGGGCCGCAGGGCAGGGGGGCCGCAGGGCAGGGGAACGGGTGTGCCCCTTAGCAGGGTGCCCGGAGAAGGCGTCTTCTGCAGGCAGCGAGAGGCAGAAGGAAACATGCTAGTTTGTGAGGGTGGCTGCATGAGGACAGGAGTGGCGCGGCCTGAGGCCCTCGGGCTTCACGCAGGGCACTTTTATGGTCACTCTGGCAGCATGTGCAGGGCAGGCCTGGAGAGCAGAAGGGACGGGAAACGGCAGAAACAGGAGGGGTCTGCTTTGAGGCCACCATGAGGTGCAGGAGAGAGAAGATGGAGGACTTCCGTGTGTGTGGCATGTGCATACAGCATGGTGCGTGCGTGGCATTGTGTGTGTGGCGTGCGCATAGCGTGTGGCATGCGTGTGCCAATGCGTGGTGATGCATGTGCGTGGCGTGTGCGTGGTGCTGTGTGGTACATATGTGCCATGTGTGGCATGAGTGTGGCACATGCGTGGCGTGTGTGTGGTGATGCGTGGCGCGTGCGTGGCGTGCGCGTGGCGTGTGTGTGGCGCCGGCCGCCTTCCACCTCTAACCGTGGAGGCAGTGCTCCTACTGGCAGGGCGGTGCCTTCCAAAGGCTTGGTGCTCGGCCTCAGGACGTGGGAAAGAACCTCCAAGTGGCGCTAAGGAGGCCGGTGGGCACGGGTGGGCGGTGCTGGGCAGGTGGGGCCATGGGTGAAGAAAGCCGGCTTCACTAAGTGAACTGTGCAGATGTCGATCAGGAGCTGACGGTGCCGCCACCTCGCAAGGCGCAGACTGCAGCTCCGAAGGAAGGTGTGAGCTTGGCCAAACAAGCAGGAAGGCGCTCCTGAGTTCAGGGCCCGGGCTTGGCGTCTGTACCAATCCCAGTGACTGGAAAAGAACAAAGCGGCCACAGACCCGTCTCCGACAGGTGGCAGACGCGCTTTAAGCTGCACCAAGCGTATGACAAGGATGCCCTTCCAGAGCTTCCCATTTAAAACAGGAACAAACTGGAGAAATGGTGGGAACAGGCTCCGTCTCGCCTGGGGCTGCGGCGGTTTAAAGGCCAAATCCCAGGCAACAAGACGGCGACAGCCGCAGAGCCAGAGCTCCTGCCTCCAAAGGGAGCCTCCGGAACTCTCTAGATGCGTGGAAATTCCTGACAGGCCTGCTGGGGCCTAGACAGATGGACAGCTAGATACGGACAGGCGACTGACAGGGAGCGGTGACAGACTGGGGAGCAGACACAGAGCGCCAGCTACAGGTCGCTGCTCACGCATCTTGCACCAAGTGACTACACAGGTGCATCTCTTGGCCTTTCCAGCTTTGCCGCTCGCTGCACGGGGCTGGACGCGTGACGAGCTGCCGCAGTGTGCGCTTCTCTCCGAGTCTGCCCTGCGACTTGCCCGCAGAGGGCTGCAGGCAGGAAGCGCCTGCTTACTCTGGGGGGGCGATCCCGCCAGGAGGGCCTTGTAGTGTTCTCTTTGATAATGCGTAAAGGTTACGCACAGAGCGCGGCTCCGCTTTTTTCCTGCTTTTCTGGCTCGGTCATAGCACGGCCAGTGGACAGAGCTGGTAGGCTTTCTAGCCCACACGGGCCTTTTCCCTCCATTTCCCACCCTACAAATTCAGGGGTCCTCAGATCTCCCAGACAATCATTTTCGGCTGACAGGAATCTGTGGTCTCAAAGGCTCAGGAAAAGCTGGGCGGAGCCAGGGAGATTCTTATCACCAAAACCAGCACTACACGTTTTTTTTTAAGTTTAAAAAAAATCTGTGTTCTTAGAAGATTCTACAAATAACATTTCTCTGTAAGCGCTCACCCCGCCCCCGAAGCCCCTTCCCCAACCGGCGCAGCAGCCCTGCTCCGCTCTGCTCTGGGAACAAGGCAGCATCGGAGCTCCGGGCGCGCCCCGCGTCCCTTCCTGTTTGTGCACAGGCCCTTGGCGCAGGACGGAGAACTCTGCATTCCGGCACAGCGAGCGCCCTCAGGGAGCAGCATGACGGGGGACAGAGGACAAAGGGCGAGCGGCTGGGCCGGGGCTGCCCTGGCCCCGTGGTGTGCTCTGGAAACCGCCCTCTGCTTCGGAACTCTGCGCTTAAAGACGGAATGAAAAGGGTGTACCTGCTGCCGGCGCCGGGACCCCGAGGGGAAGACGGCGCTCGTGCTGCTCTGCACGGCGCACACGGAAACCTGCCAAGCGCCGTCACCCCCAAACACAAAGTTCAGGCCTGGACTCGGGCTCACTTTTCTTCCCAGAAACATCTCAGCACCGGGAAACTCCTGATCACTTCTCGCGGAACGGCCAGGAGCCCTGGGGAGCGGTGCAAGGGCGGGAGGAGGCTGGACGGCGGGTAGAAAGAACGTGGGGGAAGGAGCTCCGGGGCCCGGGCTGGCTCGCGGCGGAGCTTCGGGCAAGTCGCTCAACCTCCCTGCTTCTTGGGCTCCGCTTCCCACAGAGCGGGGTGCCGACAGCTCTGCTCGGCCCCTGGGAGGGCCCCTGGGGAGCGCCCCTGCCGCGGCCCCTACAGCCTTCCTGACCCCGGCTCGCGCTGCTCGCCCACCCCCAGCTACTCCCACTCGAGCTCTCGCCCGACTCGCCCTGGGGTCGTGGTTATGCTTCTGCCCACACCTCTGCAGGCTTTGGGCAGAAGACCCTTCAACGTCTGGTCAAGATCAAATGAAAGGCGGAAAATAAATGAAACTTCTTGAACCGGACGCCCTGCTCCCACTCTACAACCCAAACGAAGACGTCGTGCTCGACGGCGCATGTGCCTGCCGCACGGTCACATTTCCACGCACTGGCAAGGCCAGCTGGCCGCCGCCTCTCGAGGAGGGTCTTCTGGCACTCAGTTACCCGCGCGGTAAGCCTGAGGTCTGAAGGAAGCAGACTTCAAGCAACGCAGAGAAAGCACGGACACCCCCAGCGCCGCCGCGTCACAGTGCGGACGCGGCCTTCAGCCATCTTGGTGTCGCTCTCATGCAAACTTAGCCAAGGAGGGAGGCGCAGCCCAGCAGGTCTGCAGACGCCCGTAAAGGAGGCTCGAGGTTCCGAGGGGAGCCTGGCCGAGGCACCACCTGCTACTTCAGCCAGCGGGAGGCGACGCACAGGCCAAGGCAAGGCGCCACGCAGAGCCTGTCCACCCCGCGTGGCCATGACCTGGCGCCTCGGCTGCAAAGGGGGATTAACAAGGCTGTTACGAAAGCCGAGTGAGAAAATAGATGTGAAAGTGCTTTGTAAACCACAAAATACGTCCAAGTGTGGTGTGAGGTGCTGTGAACAGCCCAGAGCCCGGGAAGGCTGCTGCCCTCGGCCATCAGTGGACTCGGGCGCTGCCCTGGTCTAAGAAGGCCCCAGGCAGCTGCCGGGAGGCTCCCTTCATCTCTAAGTGAGTTTACCCCCGCGAGTTACAGAAACAGCCCACTCAGCTGGGCAGAAAACTGCAGATACTTCAGTTTTCTCCTTTCATCCTTCTTTCTGCTTTTCAGCCTGAAAATAAAAGCAGGAGAGGGAAAGGAGTAATTAGCCTAACGGTGTGTGCTGCCATGGAGGAAAGAAAAGATCCGCAGTCTCCCCGCCACCTGGCCAGTCTGCTTCCCCGACGTCCCCAGCGGGCCCGGAGGCCCGGAGCCATTGGAAACTGTTTTCCTAAGGTCCTGGTGCCAAAGGCATCCCCAGGGGCCCGCCGCGAGGCGCCCTCGGGGACACAGAGGCTTATTCTGCTCACAGGGCTCTTTACCAAACCAGCCCCACGGGAGTGGCCAGGAGCACCGCTAGAGCATGGCCGCGGCAGCCTCGATCTGCTGCCCGGCAGAGCGCCTCCTCTATTACTAGCAGCGCAGGCACGGCGCCACCGCGGCTGGGGAGACCTTTCTGTGGAGGCGGAGAAGGCAGGACGACGTGTACAGAGGCGCAGCCGGAGCTGGCCAGGGTTTCCGACAGAAGGGGGGAGTCGAAGCCTCCTCTCCCCCCTCCTCAGGTCCCCAACCTCATCAAGCCAGACCACCCTGCTGGGCCCGGGAGGGAGGCTGGGGGCACAGCGTCATCCTTCTGGGCCGCGATGCCCCTGGGCTTTCATTTAGCCAGACGAGGAGGCCTGGAGAAAAGAGCGAGGGCAGAGCGGGGAGCCCCTTCTCCTCCCACTGCCCGTCCCCTCCAAGAGACCAGTGACGAAACAGGAGCCAAGCCCCCGTGGCCTCCCACCACGTGCGGGGCCCCACAGCCAAGCCCTCCTGGAGTCGGGCCGTACGGGGCACGGCGCCCCGTGGCAGGCGCCACGTCTGGGTGTGAGCTCCGGCTCTGCAGCTGGCTAGCTGGGGGCCTGGGCAAGGCATTCGACCTGCCGTGCCCCCGTCTCCCCATCCGTAAAGTCAGAGTAACAACAGCTCTTATCAGCGCGTAAAACGGCGAGTGTCAGAGAAGTGCTGCAGAGGTGGTGAGGGGGCGAGCACAGACACGGGTGAACGCCCATGTCCAGGAGGCGCCACGGCGGCTGTCGGCACCTTGCGCACCATGTCCGCACGGCACTTATTCCAGGCTGTTCTCCCGAGGGCGCTTTCCCAGGAGCTGAGGGCAGAGGCGCTGGCTGACGAGGCGCGCACCGAGAGGGTACCAGGAGCAGCGGCGGCCAGGCAGCCCCCGCCAGGCCGCTGCTGACCAAGGGCGGGCGTGGCGGCCAGGAGCGGCGTGGCTGGCCCACCAGGCCCTTGTCCTCGGGCCGCCCCGGCCGGCCCAAAGCGCGGGGCGCTGCGCAGGACAGAAGGGCTCTCCTTGCTGGAGGTCAGTCTCCTTCCAATGGAAAACGGACCTCTATTCAGAAATTTAGTACATGTCACTGTGCTTCCATCTGCAAAAAAAACTTAGTTACCAAAATCCCGAAGAACATGCTGCCTTTTCTGGAGGGCCCGCCTCGAGCGTCTTTCCAGTCCCCTGCGCAGAACGAGCCAGGCTGCAGCGGCCCTGGCCTCCGGGGAGGCGGGGGCAGCCACGTCGCGGCCCGGAGCCCGTCCTGCGCGACTCAGGGCCTCGGTCGTGGAACAGGAGGATTAATCACAGACAGTCAAGAACACGACCTGGCTCTGCGGTTCTGTGGTCTCGGAGAGCCTCAAAAAGCTGAGCCACGGGACCAGTCGTCCTTCTGAACGTGTGTTCATGCAAGAAAGAAGAGAAGAGAACGTCTCTTCCCTACGGAAAACTGCGTCCTAACGGGACGCAGCGACTTAAATCACCAAGGAGGGAGCACGGGTGACCTCCACGTCGTTTTCTGGATTTATCAAACTACCTACAAGGGATTTAAAACACTTAGAGAGACAGCATAAAAGTCACTTTAAAATCTTACTTTGCTGGGGAGACGGCCTTTCTCCTCCTACAGCCCCTTCACCAACGTCAGCTGTCCCCCCTCCCAGCCACGGGAAAACCCGGCCGGAGGTCCAGAGACAGGGTGGGGGGCAGAGGGGCCGTGCCGGCCCAGCGTCCTGCCGACCCCGAAAGCACGCCCCGTCCTGGTGCCCAAGGCCCCCCTCAGCCCGAAGGCGCAGCAGGCTCTGAATTCTTCTGGGGGGGGTGGGAGGGGGAGAGCCTGCGGGCAGCAGAGAAGGGACAGAACTGGGCAGACACTCCCCCGCAGGGAGGGGACACGGGGCGTGCCAGGGCCCTCTTCCAGGAACAGTGGGCAAAGGGGCTGGTGGCGAGCGGGCCTGCCGCGGTGGGCTGGACTGGTCGCCCACGGCCTCAGTTAAAGGAAAGCAGACCCCACAGGCCAGGGCAGGGGCCTGGGCCCTCCCGCAAGGACGTCTGCGAGGAGACGGCACCTGAGAAGGGCTTCCCTGCGACCAGGCGCAGCTGAGCTGAGCTGCAACCCGAGCCAGACAGAAGCCGCCAGAGGGAACGGAGCCGGAAGCTGTTGCCCAAGAGCCGCTTTAAATGCCACTCTCGCAGGATGCCAAGGAGCAGCCGGCGCCCTCGGCCTTTCCTTGGAAACCCTCTGTCTCTAAGGAAAACAGAGAGGGGGAAGCGTTCCAGGACGGCCTAGGCAGGCCGTGCCCTCCTCCCCAGGCAGGCGGGTCCTTTCGCAGGGCTAGGGAGGGGTCCTCCGAGGGGCAGGCTCTGCTCCCCCCACCCACCTGTGCATCTGAACGCGCTGCCTTCTCCAGCCCGGTCCCCCTCCTGGGCAGAATGGACGCAGGCCGCTCACAGGGCCTTCCAGCCGATGACCCGCAGCCTCCTGGCAACATGTCGAACCCCGCGGTCAGGTGGGAGCCCTAACTCGCATTTCTGAGCCCAGCACATGGCGCTGCCGCTGCCCAGATAGACGCCAAACGGCTCCTCCTTGGCCGTGGCTAATGCTTCTGCGAGACCAGCCTGGTCTCGAGGGGTTGCCTTTCTGTCCTGGCTGGGTTTCCCGGCGGCTTCCTAAGGCAGAGGCGCCCCATCTGAGAAGGGGGCAGGGGAGGAGAGGGCAGCCGCGCACCTGCGCCCACCTCTGATCGAGCCTTCACAGGGCGCGGAGCCGTGGGCGCAGCTCAAGTGACCAGCCCAGAGCCCAGCTCTGGCCCAGGCCTGCGGACGCAGGCCCTCCCTGGAGCCACAGGGCACGGGACACGCCCGCGCCAAGGTGAACCGAGATCTGAAGTTAAAATCACCTCACTTTACAGCCCCCTTTGCATATCTCTGCGCAGATTTGGATCCACAGCTTATCCCTTCGACCTCCAACGAGGCTGGGCACGGAAAAGGAGTGAGTGCAGGCTTCCCAGCTGGCCTGCGTTTTGGTAGCTCTGCAGGGCAGTTTCCCACTTCCCTGACAAATGCCCCACGTCTCCTGTCTGTGTCCCGGCGTCTGTGTGAGAAGCCTGGTGAGGAGTTCAGAGGCTGCTTCTACGTCAAAACCCCGTCACCGGCTGTGGTTGGCAGGACGAGCCTCAGCGCGGCGCTCGTGCGCGGGGGCAGGCGCACACGCGGCATCAATGACAGGAGCGCGGAGAGCACAGCGGGCGCACGCCACGGACCGCAGCCAGGGAACGCTTGATGGTGTTCTCTCGTAACCCGTGACGGACATTCCACAACAAAGCAGGGTGCTGCTGGGGGCGACGCAGGGAATCCTGCACATTACACACGACTGCTTGACACGCGCACGACTTCCCCGATAAAAACATACACGTGAAAGAAAAACCCCAAAGGAACAACAAGCCAGTCACGGAGCCACCCGGAGGCCCGGCTGGAGGGTCTCTCCACCCCCAGGCAGCTGCCAGGTCGCAGGGCGCTGGGAGGAGCTGGGGGGCCGGAGCAGGGTCTCGCCTCGGCTGCACACGGGCCTCACCAGGGAGCGAGGGAACCCTGCCGCCTGGTCACTCCCAGAGATTCAGGGGTCAGGCTTGGGGTACAGCCTGGGCAGGGTTTTTTTTTTTTTTAAAGATTTATTTATTTTATTTATCCCCCCCCTTGCTGCTTGTGCTGCTGTGTCCATTCGCTGCGTG
>JAQZBX010061879.1:0-17012 GCA_029593785.1 Cabassous unicinctus
CTAATTTTCAAACAGTTGTTTTAGTTCATTGCACAATAATACTGAAAAGATATTGAATGGATACTCTTAGAAAATCCATGAAGTATTTCATTAGACAGCATTCTAAATGTGACTCTGAAATTAAAATGATGAAAAAATGTCAAATAATGCATGGCATTGTTATTTAAGTTTAGTGAAACAGTGATTTATGAAAATGCAGTTAATGGATTTTTTCATCACCATTGTACATTTCACAATATCTACAAAATTTCAGTTCTCTATTACTCAGAAATTTTAGCTCTAAGTGAAGTTTCAATAATGTACTTTCTTTGACATCTTATATAAATTAGGAAAAATGGCTAAGACAATTTTATTGTCCAGGAGATTGTATCATCAAATTGTTTTTAGACACCAGGTTTAAGTTCAATATGGAACTTACAGAAAATAATCATGCTAGTAGAGAAACTAAAAAAAAATATGGTTTGTGGAATATTGACAATTACTAAATATATATATATTCAGGTTTTAAAGTCAGATATAATTCTCCTCCCTATTGATTTTTAAATTCATGTGTAAAATAAGAAATGAAGAAATGGGGTTGCTGAATTGCAAAGAGAAGAGTGATAGCTGGAATTTGGGATGGCCAATTAATGAGAGTTAGATATACGCAGGATTTATAGGGTATAAATCCTAAATTTTGGGCTCTGTCCCTGCTAACTGATAATCTCTATTGATCCTTACTCAAGTTCACTGATTCTTTCTCTCCCCCACTCCCACTTAAATCTGCTATTGAGCCATGTAGTGAAATTTTCATTTCAGTTTTTGTGGTTATGAGCTCTAGAATTCCCATTTGGTTCTTGGTTTTAATTTTTCTGTTAAGGTTCCATGCTTGTTCACTCATTATTTGCTCATTTCCCTTTAATTATTTGAACATACATGCTTTGAAGTCTCTGGCTACTTAATACTTGAAATCAGTTTTTATTGACTATTTATTTTGCCTGTGTGGGTCACAGTTTTCTATTTCTTTATCTATCTAGTAATTTTTGGTTGAAAATTGGACATTGTAGATATCATATTCCAGCCCCTCTGTATTTTTTTCTGAGAGTTGTTGTCTTCATTTCTTATATAAGTGATTAATTTCCTGAACTCAGACTTTAAAAACCATTTCCCCATTTGTATGAAGACACAGACGGCTTGAGTCAGGTTTATGCATATGTGCATGTATAAGACTGGCTCTCTAGAGATCTCCTTTGCACATAGGTAATTTATCAATAAATCATAGACTAGTCAGAAAATAATCTCTAATAGCTAGTATGCCTCTGCATATACAAATATATTTCCAATATATTCAAAATATTCTGGGACAGCTTCATCCTCTCCTGCTCAGGTTGTATATAGGTTGAGAAATGCACTCAAAGGTACACCAAATCTCTAACTCTTTTTTCCCCAGGTTTCAAATTTTTTCCTGGGCTTTTCAGGGCCTGCCACATCCATACATGATTTTTGCAGTCAGCCATTGTTGTGTGGGAGTATTTCTAGTCCCAGCATTTCTATGGCTCTCTTGCTTACAAAATATTACCTTACATTTTAAGATTTTCTGCTACACATAATGAACTGAGTCTACCACCTTTAGCTGTTAAAGCTGGAGGTTTTGTTGCCCAAGCTGGAATAAATGGGGATACCTCTAATCAAGAAGATCACAATCTCTCTATTCTACTCTAGTGCAATAATCGTTATTCATGGGTAATCACTTCTAAAGTCTTTACCTGCCTTACTAGATTAAATCATGTCCTCTCTGAAGACATTCATAAATCCTAACCCTTGGTCTTGTGGATGTGGGCTCATTTGTAAATTTGATCTTCAAAGATCCTACTATGAAGAGTCCAAACTTAAATAGGATGGACCTTAATCTGGTATGATATGACTTTCTTTTAATAACTAAAGGGAATTTGGATATGGAATTAGTAGCCACAGGAGGAGACAAAAAGAGAAAGATTGCCAAGTGACAGTGACAGAGATTGTCAGCAAGCCACCACTAGGATGATACATACTTTGGAGAAGACATTGCCTGCTGATACCTTGATTTTGGACTTCTAGACTCCAAACTGTGAGCCAATAAATTCCTGTTGTTTAAGCCAACCATGAAGACAATGCAATTGATTATTTTTCCAGTATCTTGAAATAGTTGTTTATAATGATTTTATCTAGTTTGATATTTATTTTCTGCAGAGGAAAACCACCTAACCACCTCAAGTTGCCTTTATCATATATAGAATCTTGGATGGAAAATTTTAAATGCAGTCAATATATTCTTTAGCATAATTCATGTTGGAGTTTTATTCCCATATTCCTTGATAAAGTACTCCATCAGGCCCATAAATTTTATGCTTGTTATTATATAATAAACAACTCCTATTATTACTTTAAGATTTTAAAATAGAGACTCAGTTAAGAAATTAGAATGTTCAATCCAAGAAGTTAATCAAAATTCTACACTGGATTTAGTGTAAATTTTCTCCCCTAACCCTAACTGGGGCCTGCTTCAGGTTACATAAAGGCTTCTCCTCCTCTCCTTCATCATAGCATTAGATTCAATTTGCAACCCCTTTAAGGTGAGAACAGGGGATAGAGAGAAGTGGGAAAGGAAAAGAAGTATCTTTCTTGAATCAGCACTATTGCAGCCTAGTTCTATACTCTTTGGTCCTGGAAAAAACTCAAAGCTCAACATCTGGTGGCACTTTTGTGGGTTATTTAAAGTTTCCTTTTACCAAAGATCCTTCACAGAATCTTCCTTTGTTGTGGGAAATGTACATTTTTCTCCAGCAACCTATTCTTGCTCCCCTTCAGCTTTTGTTTCTCTACAGTATGCCCTATCCTGTCATTCAGTATTGAGGTTTCCACTTTCTGGCAGAAGTCTTCTTGGGTAGAACTCCAATTAGCTCCAAGATAGCTCTTGCTCCTTCATTACTCACAACTAGTTTACAGGAAACACTTGCATATTTCTGGTAATAACATATTCTGGGAACTCTGGCCAATCCTAGTATAGACATTTTACCACACTGCCGCAAGCTGCTTTAGCTTTCTCATGTGTGACTCATTTACAGGTATATGGTTTCTCCAAATCTAAGGAACACTAAGAAAGTTCTCATACTGGTCCATTTAAAGCTCACATCATCTGGGTGTAGGAAGTAGCAATCCCCACTTACCAGGAAGGAGAAGGAGTCTCAAAGCAACAGCTCTCAAAAAATTTCTTATCTCTTTCTATGCACTTAACTGGACTGAAGGGTTTAAGAGTTGAGAATGGTTAGCAGTCATTTTCTTTGTAAATTATGCATATGGAGATCACAACTTGAAATTTCACATATATCCTATATTGGTGCCTTGGTCAAAATATAATTTTTAATATTTTGTTTTATATAATTTGATAAAGTCCAATGATTGAATATAAGAATGGATTGCATGGGAAACTTGAGTATTCTATCTCAATTCAACCCCAAAGGGATGATCAAATTCTTATGGCTATGTTTGATCTTTTTGAATGAGCATGTATTATGCAAGCCATGAAAAGGACATTGGGTATGAGGATTGGAGCAAAACAACAAACTTAAAAAATTAAAGATCCAAGAAGTTAAGATCCAGGGGATTAGATGAAATTGGCCTTTTGGGTTGCTGCTGAGAGGCAGTTTAGTGCAATGTTTGTTGAAACTCTGAAGTCATATAACCACTTCAAGTTCCTGTTCCCATTTAATCTCTTTCAAATATACAACTGAATGGTGTTAATTAATGTCACAATGTTTTGTCACCATTACCACAAGCCATTACTAAAACTTTACATTACCCCAAACAATTAAACATCAATTCCTCATTCCCTACTCCTACCAGGTCCCCTATAACCTACATTCTAGTTTTTGACTCTATAAATTTGCATATTCTAATTATTTCATATCGGTGAGGTCACACAATATGTGTACTTTTGTCTCTGGCTTATTTCACTAAACATGATGTCTTCAAGGTCCATCCATGTTGTCACATGCATGAGAACTTCATTCCTTTTTAAGGCCAAATAATTTTTCGTTGTATATGCATATCACATTTTGTTGTATCCATTTATCTGTTGATGGACACTTGGTTTGCTTCTGCTTTTTGAGAATTGTGAATAATGCTACTGTGAACACCAGTGTGTTTTCAATTCTTTGAAGTATATCTCTAGCAGTGGGTTTGCTGGGTTATGTGGTAATTTTATACTTAACTTTCTCAGGAACTGTCAAAGTTTTTTCCATAGTGGCTGTACCATTTTTCATTCTGACCAACAATATACAAGGATTCCTATTTCTCTTCATCCTCCCCAACTGTTATTATTTCCTGTTTTTTTAATAGTAGCCATTCTGGTGAATGTGAAGCCGTACCAATTTATGTTGTTAAAAAAAAAACTGATTCCAGGTTTTCTGTCTCTTGACCATAACTATTTATACTATTATGCATCACCTTATATGATATAAAAACTTATGGAAAAGGTAGATATCTATCTGTTTATTTTCATGGTTGTAATTAAGTTGTAAAATATTTTCTCTGCACATGTATCTGCCTCAAAAAAATTTAAACACATCTTAAATATATTTTCTACTTGCTGTTTAAATTCAAAACTGTCTACTTCTCCCCTGACCTTCTTTGACTATATTAAGAACAGGGTAAGCAGGTGATTCCACCCGTAAGACAAAAATCTTTTGTCATCATTATTCATTTACTGCTTTCTCACTCTTGCCAGTTGTGGAAGATTGGTCTTATCATAGGGAAGTGAAAAACTTGCCTTCTGCTCAGTTTTCTTTTCCAAGAAAAGGCCAGAACACTTTCTTTCCTCTTTCCTCCAGTTTAGCAATCATTAATTTTCACTTATGATCAGTTTTTAAATCTAAATACTTAATTTTGCACATATCAAGGGCTCAAGACACCTACTGTTTTAAAACATTCTCTCAGGAGTTTTGAGTGAATAAAAAACAAATAGCTAAGTATAATTTTAGCAATGTACAATTTTGCTCATTTAATGTTAATTAATCCATGTTTTATTCTTATATGAAAAGTATACAGATTTCAGTGTGTGAGACATGTAGAAAACTTCATTTGAAAATCATTTACATTTGTCAGTTAACTAATATAAGTTATTAGATTTACGGCTTTTTCTCCCTACTTCCAGGTCTCTGTTCTATTTTCCAAAGAGAGATAATTATATCATCTAATTAATTTTCATCATAACAAGTTATTGAATCTACATTAACAAACATACATTTAAGAAGTAATTTTGCACTACACAGGAAATAACTGCAAAAGGCAAAATGAATTAAACCAAAATTGAAATCAACAGTATAACCATGTGTTAGACCAACAGGACACTTGGCCTTTTCCTTGACCTCTCCTTCCACATTTCATCCTTTACTTCCACAACTCCAAAGCAAAATGCTTACAATTGGCCAACAAATCATCAGAATAGATAATAGTGGCATGATTTCGAGTTGAAGGTACTGGAGTCAAAACACATATCCATAAAAACTTGAATGAACTTAAATCAGTTTTTTAAATGCACTGAACCTCATTTTCTTGATCTGTAGAAAGGAATTCATAACAACTATTTCATATAATTGTTGTGTAGATGAAATAATATATATTGCCCAGCATGATTTCTGGAACATAGTATATTCTCAGTAAATATTAATTACTTTCCCCTATTTTCTTGATAGCATATGACATCTTGTCTTCCTTTATTATAATATTTTTCAGACTCAAATATTTTGCAATTATTTTGTCTTCACTTGTAGAAGAAATTTATCATATCTTATTAATTTCTATGGTGATTATATTTAAATGTGGATTAGTGTGTTAAATTTAAATCACATGGCTGAACTTCAATTGCCATATTAATTCACATATAACATATTAAGCGCTTATTATGATCATAACTGACCTAGGTAGCTTGGAGGTTCCAAAAGATTTTAGAATTCTAGTAAGAAAATAAGATATATATATATACAAGGTAAAACAGTTTATAAATCTCTGAGGGCAGGTTTTGTGTCTTCCTAATCAATGTATTCTCAGTGCCCAGTTAAGTGTTTGACTTGAACTTAGTAATCAATAAACACTTGAGTGAATCATTAAAATTGTGAATAAACAGAACATGATGAGGTCCCAAGGGGTATAAATTTAGAGGAAGGGGTGATTATTTCCAGTTGAAATGTCAAAGAAGTTTTCATGATGAAACTAATTCCTAAAATTGTAGATTGTGAGGAGGAAAACTTAACCCACTAATTTTTGCATAACTTTTGCTTTTGATATAATTTCAAACTTAAAGAAAATTTACAAAAATAGTACAGGAAATCTCACATATACTTTATGCCATATTGCATTTTGCCTCATTTGCTTTATCATGTTTTCTCTTTCTCTTTGTCAATAATTTTAGGTTTGAGATATTGTATCCTTTTACATCTTCATAGTTCATTTTTATCTCCTAAGAAAAAAGACAATCTCTATTTAACTATAGCATTATTATCAAAATTGGGAAATTTAACGTTGAACTAATTACCACCTAATCTATAGTCCATATTCCACTTTCATCAATAGTTTCAATAACATCCTTTATAGCTATTTTGTTTCCACTCCCGAATTCAATCCAGGATCACATATTGTAGTTAGTTTCATGTTTCCTTATTTCTTTTTCATCTAGATTGTCCACTTTTCTTTGTCTGTCTAAACCATGATTTTTTTTTTTGAGAAGTATAAGCTACTTGTTTTGTAGAAGACCCCTAAATTTGGACTTGTGTGATGTTTGCTCATGATAAGATTTATATTAAGTATTTTCAGTAAGAATATCACAAAGTAATGTGTCTTTCTTACTGCATCATATCATGGGGCATGTATTGTCAGTTTGTTTCAATTTTGGTGATATTAACTTTGATAATATTTTCACCTCCTAGTTTTAGCATCCATTAATAATTTTCTAATTTCTTTATTTCTTCTATACTCTTTTTACTAGAAAGACTAAGAATTTAAGAATGTTTGGTTCTTAAATTGCTTAGTTTAAATCACTATGGACACATGGATTCCTATTTTATTTATTGCATTATACTTCATTACTATCATTAGTTAGTTTGGTGTTCAGGTTATCCTTCTAGGCCCCTTTGATATGTTCCCATCATTCTTTGAGCACTTTTTTTCTTCTTTGTGTGATGAGATGTTCCAAGATCAGTTTGTACTTTCCCTACTACAGCCCTGGAATCAGCCATTTTGAATCCATTAGTGGAGAATGCCAATCCACTTATTTTCAAATGCATAATTAGAAGAGAAATACATGGGAATGAGCTATTTAGAGGAAAATAAAATATTGGAAAATTATAGCTCAGATTTTATAAGTGAGTAATTTCATAGGTTTTATGTCACTTGTAGATTATTGAGAGTTAGCATGCAAAGCAGAGCATAGAAAAAGAAACTCAAGACAACAGTCAGGTTAATGTTTTTTTTTACACTGAAATTGAAACTTGCTTGCTATTATAGTAAAAATAATAGTAGAAATAATTAATGTCCTTTTAGAACATATCACCCACATGATTAGTGTTTAACATGCATTATCACACTTAATAACTAAATAACCATCATAAAATCCCAAACTAATATTCCCCAAAAGTGTGGATAGCCCCAGTTAAACAGAATTTGGTAAACAGTGCATTTTGCTGTTGATCTTCCCAGCTTCTTTTTTCTAAACAATTTGACTTATCTTCTCTCAAAACTAAGCTAATAAACTCTTACTCTCCTATGCAAAATTTATTCTCAGAAAAAGATCTAGTAACGTCACTTACCCTAAAATGAATGCAAGAAGTTATTTCTTCATATACTGTAAGTCAGTAACTCTGCTTTAAATATCAGCATCAGAGAGCCCATAAAGATCTGGAAACAGAATCTTTCCAGTCATCCATGAAATCACTCTACCTTTGCAATGTTCAATAGAGGGTATGAACTCTTAATTGCACTAGAATTTTTTTTTAAAGGAACAAGCCCAACTTCAAGATCCCAATTTTCCAGATATGTAGAAGATCCAATTTCAGTAATTATAGGTCCTTATCCTTTTTGAATTTTGTGCAAATATCTTGGGGTTTTATGTGAATCCCAAGTATGGTGGGTGGGTGGATTTTTTAAGTCCTTGGTCACTGAACCACATTAGTACTGAGAACAGGGTCTACATTTTCTTGGTCTCTTTAGACACAGTATGTATGTTGTTTCTCTGGAATCTTCACAAGGTCTGGGAGGTATATCATGCAAACATCCCACTTTGGTATCTGACTCACCTTTGGGCCAGTGCAATGCATTCATAATGGAGTCCTTGCTATATTTGGACTCACCTATTTCTGTTTTCTTCACAGTCTGAAAGGAAAATAATCTTATTTTCTTCTCTCCTTCAGGGGTATTCCTTTTTCTGTCTCTCCTCCCTGACCCCCATTCCAACTCCTGGATCATGAGAATAATAAACATAATACTTTACCAAAGACAAAGCTTTTGTTTTCCCCCTTGACCAAAACTGTAAGGCAAGAAATTTCTAAGTGCCTAGCTATCTGCTTGGAATTTGTACGCATTTTAGGAGTGAGGGTATAGAAAAATAGCACACATGAATTAATGTATCAATAAAATATCCTGTCCACCTCTTTCTCCCTTAGCAGGAAATCATTTTGCATACTATCTTGATAACTAAATATCTAACATATTGCTTGTATATGATTAGAATCATATACAAGCAGGGGTCGACTCTTGAATTAGTCAGCCAAAGGGGTGCTGATGCAAAGTACCAGAACTCTGTTGCCTTTTATAAAAGGTACTTATTTTTGGTAGAAGCTTACAGCCACAAGGCCCTAAAGAGTCCAACTCAAGGTTACTTCCTTACCAAATTCTTTTGCCACGTGTTCAAGCAAGATGGTGGGCGATGTCTGCTAAAGTTCAGCCTTCCTTCTTCCTCTTAAGGCTCAGTGGCCCCAGCTTCTTCTGATCTCAGCTGTAGGTTGGCATAAGGCTGTCTCTCTGTCTGAGGTTTGTTTCCTTCTGGGCTCAGCTGCTCTGGTCTCTTCACAAGATCAGCTGTAGACTCTCAGGCTCTTCTCTCTTCCTTAGGCCTCTGCCATGTCTAATGAGCTGTCTCTATTCCTCTGTGTTCGTCTCCTCTGTGTGTCTACTTCCGTGTGAGAGGCTGTTTTATCCCCACCAAGGAGGTGGGGACTCAACCCTGCATTCCCTAATCAAAGCCCCAATCTTAACATAATTTAATCAAAGACATCTCAGCTGGATCTAATACAATTAAAGGGTATCATGCACAAAGGAACAGACCAGTTTACAAACATCATCTTTCTTTTTGGAATTCATAAATAATCTCAAACTATCATAACTCTATGTAAAATTGCTTTCCTGCTGGTGTGGGTTCTTGTTGTGAAAGAAAGCCAGTGAGAAAATAAATTCATGCCAAGCATCTATGAATTTAAAGTGTTTACTCTTTCCAGAAAATGGGCTTATATATTGAAGGAGAGGAATGATTAAATCTAAGAAATGCAGCTCTAATTATGGTTATATGGGAAGATATTGCTTGGAAAAGAGATCATGACTGTGAGAAGATAGAAAATATGCCTTTTCAAAAGATCACAAATCTCAACAAATGCACACTTTATTAAGTAGGTCTGAGTCTCAACAAATAAGTTGCATTATTGAAATGGGAATTAATCTGGGCACCTTAGGGCAGGTAATAGCGTACTGTTGAACTATAAAACCCAGAAAGCAGAGCTTTGTGGATAGGGATTCAATCCATCTGGAGTGTATTCCCAGAACCACTGCTGAATAAATAACAGGGATTCTCATTTGGATAATTTTGCTTGCAGGTGGCAAAATGAGTCTTCCCTCTTGCACTGGAGTTCAGAACCTAGAATCTTGGCAATGCATGAAACTCCTTCTGTTCACACAGAAACAGAGCTGGGAGAACACATCATTTGTAATTTCCTTAGGGATGAAGAAGGCTCAATTATCAGCAGGAAAGGTAGCTGTCTCTGGAAAAACTAAGAATGATGAATTTTACATTTTCTCACTTAATATGCATCAAGAAGTGGACATTGACCTTTGGTGCATACAGCTTTCATTTATTGGGTAATGAAGAAATTTGCTGTCAAATTGTTTTATCAGGCCCTATTAGTCACCTGGGATAGAGTGGATAAGAGGTTTAATTTCATTATTCTCATGGTTGCAACCCACTGGGACTGAGTTTAATTTAGGAAGGCACAGTAGAGCATGCATTTTCCATGGATTCCTAAGTAAGAGTATTTCAATTGCTTTGAAATTATGTTTTATAAAAGGTCTTAAGAGTTGACTTACTTTGTATAATCCCTTAGGCTTAGTAGCAGGAAGAAAAGACCCAAATGGCACTTGAGCATCTATGGCTGGACTATCAGAGAAAACTTCATGGGAGAATTCTCTTCACAGAAAAAGAACAACTTATTTCCATTCAATAATACTTCAACTTCACCATTGTTTCCTTCCCATTAACGATTCAGCTCAACTAAATTGAAGGAAAGCACCTAGGATCAGATAAATTTCCTTGAACAAACCCCAAATTGTCACTTTTTGGGGGAGATGTTGATTCTACCTGGAACAGTTTCCTTGAGTTTGTATGTGTTCAGACCAGAGTTGGTCCTTCATTAAAATGAGAATAAAACTTGTGGTCATAATTTCAATCTGAAGACCATATATTCCAACTGTATAAATGGTATCCACAGCATTTGGATTACTCTACAATCAACAATAACAGAACAGCTGCTCCCCAGGATCTTACCGGAGAGTACAACCTTAAATTTTCTAGCTCTATCTACAGGCTAACTGAACAAATAGAAGTAGAGTCATGATCACATTCTGTCTGCTAAATATTCAAATATCTTTCTCTTAATTCAAATTATACCATGAGATATTACAAATCTGGAGTTTGTTGGCTTCGGCTCATTCCTTCTGAAATGTCTGTTTCAGCCTATAAGATAACATCAAGGTTATGCTATTGGTTTTTAATACGGGAGATATCAGAAACAGTCTTATCATGTGCATTCCTTCTACAATCTTACTATTGAAAAAACACGCATTATCCTTTACAATTGCTATTGGTAAAGATCTTCAAAATAAACTCTAATTATATTTGCTGTAAAAAAATTGATTAAAATTATCCTTTCATCAAATAATAATTCACTAGAATTCTTTAACTATCCCTGTTCTCTCTTTTGTCTTGGTTTCCGGAAGCATGGATGTAATTTAACATTCAATCACTTAAATGTTGATTATTATTATTTTTCTATATATTTCATATTTCAAATTTTATGTTCCTTGGCCCTCTTTGTCTTTTATTGGACATAACTTAATACATTTGTGGGATATGAGGAAAAAATGTATTTTACAAAAATAAATTTATCAAAATATTAGTATTCTCTAAGTTTAACCATGATAATCTTTATTTTTTAAAAAAGAAAAGCACTTAAGTGTGTCTCTTTAAGCAAAGGAAGGTGGAGGGAGTAGGGTGGATAGATTATTAAAAGTTCTTAGTTTATTTTTAGATTCCCTAATACACTCAATTTGTATAAATGAATATTTACTAACTGAAAATATTGATCTGGAAATATTCTTATATTCGTGGGTTCAGACTTGGAATGGACCATTTACATTTGCTTTATTTTACCATCTCAAATAACACTGATATCTTTAGATAATCATTAAGCAAAAATACAGTAGAACATTAGGTTAACTGTATATGGAAAAATATAAAATACACAAGTGTGCAAATCCAAAAATTATAAAATGTCCAAATAAAAATTAAATCTTCTTATGTTTCTGTGTAGTAAAAAATCAGAGTATGGATTAGTTTTGATTAGAATGAGGATCTCAATCAATAATAGAGATTATAAATATAAAAACAATACAAAACGTTTATCTATAAGGGCTGGCCATTGTTGGTTGACTAGCTGCAGAACTGATAATCATTTTTTGATAGAGAAGTTATGAATTTAGAGAAATATCGTGCAGAAAACATGGAGTTCCCATATTCCCCTACTCACACACACAGATTTTCCTGTTGTTAACATTTTGTAAAAGTGTGGTACCTTTGTTAGAATTGGTGAAATGATATTATTCTAATTATGCTCTTAATTATAGTCCATAGATTACATTAAGTTTTACTGTCTGTGCTGTACAGTTGTATGGTTTTAAAAATTTATTCTACTAATACTTACAACCTAAAATTTCTCCTTTTAATCATACTCAATTTTAAAATTCAATGGTGGTAATTATGTTCACAATGTTGTGCTACTATCATTGCCATCTATTACCAATTTTTTTCCATTTTTCCCAATGGAAACTCTGTACCAATTAAGTATTAACAAACTGTGATGGTTAGACTAATATGTCAGCTTGGCTAGGTAATAGTGCCCAATTGTTTGGTCAAGAAAACATCGGGCTAATTATAATACATGGACTTTAATCATGAGAGAGTTGATTACATATATGGCTGATTTCGTCTATATTACACAATGAGTGATGTCTCATCCAGTCAGTTGACAGCCTTAAAAGAAGTGATTTCAGCATTCAGAGAAAGAGAATTTTTATCTCTGCTTCAGACAGCCAGTGTCTCCTGGGAAACTCATTGAGGACCTTCATCAGAGTCCCTGGCTTGCAGCCTTCCCTACAAAATTCAGACTTGTGCATTGCCACGGACACGTAAGACAATTATTTAAAATCTCATACTATTTGCAGATATTTACTATTGGTTCTGTTTCCATTGAGAACCCTGACTAATACACTACACATTTCAACATACCATCCAAATCCCTGATGAGCTATAGTCTAGTTTCTGACTCTATATAGTTGCTTATTCTATTTATTTCATATCAGTGTTATCATACAATATTTGTCCTTTTTTTCTTGGGCTTATTTCACTCAACATGATGTCTTTAAGGGTCATGTTGTAATATTTAGAGCTGAATATTATTCCCTTGTAGGTATATACCACATTTTGGTTACCCATTCATCTGTTGATAGACACTTCAGTTGCTTCCACCTTTTGGTAATCATGAATAATGCCACTGTTAACATCAGTGTGCAAATATCTGTTTGAGTCCCTGATTTAAATTCTTTATGGTATATGCCTAGAAAGTAGGATTGCTGGGTCATGTGGTAATGTATTAATTCTATACTTAAATTTCTGAGAAACTGTCAAATTGTTTTCTTTTATAACTGCAACTCCTGCCAACAATGAGTGAATGTTGCTATTTCTCCACATCCTCTCCAACACTTGTTATTTTTCATTGTTTTAAATAGTGGCCACCCTAGTGGGTACAAAATGGTACCTCATTGTATTTTGATTTGCATTTCTTTAATGGCTAATGACAATGAGCATCTTTTCATATGCTTATTGGCCATTTGTATCTCTCCTTTTGAGAAATGTAAATCCAAGTCTTTTGCTCATTTCATAATTGGGTGGTGGGTCTTTTTGTTGTTAAGTTGTTCTTTATTTTGGATATTAATTCCTTGCTGGACATGTGGTTTCCAAATATATTCTTTTATTCTGTAGGTTGTCTTTCTACTTTCATGATAAAGTCCCTTGATGCACAAAGTTTTTAATTTTGATGAAGTTCCAATTGTCTGGTTTTCCTTTTGTTACTCATGCTTTTGGTGCAAAATCTAATTAATCATTTTCTAACACAAGGTCCTGAAGATGCTTCCCTGTTTTCTTCTATGAGTTTTTATATTTAGGTTTTTGATCCATTTTGATTTAATTTTTGAATATGATGTGAGGCAAGTATCCACCTTCATTTTGTGTGTGTGTGTTTGTGTGTGTGTATCCACTTTTCCCATATCATTTGTTGAAGAGTCTATGCTTTCCCCATTGAGTGGACTTGGTACCCTTGTCCAAAATCAGTTGGCTATAGATGTGAGGGTTGCTTTCTGAACTCTCAACTCAATTCCATTTGTCTTTATGTCTGTCCTGTGCCAATAACAGGCTGTTTTCATTACTTGTTTTGTAGTAAGTTTGAACATTGGAAAGTATGAGTTCTCCAACTTTACTCTTCTTTTTCAAGGTGGATTTGGCTATTTGGGGACCCTTATACTTACATATAAATTGAAGATTGGCTTTCCCTACTTTTCCAGAGAAGGTTGTTGGAATTTTGATTGGGATTACATTGAGTCTATAACTCACTTTGGATATAATTGGCATCTTCTAATTCATGAACATGGAATGTCTTCCATTTATTTAAGTCTGTTTTGATTTCTTTTAGCAATGTTTTATGGTTTTCCATGTACAAGTCCTTTACATCCTTGATTAAGTTTATTCCTAGATATTTGATTCTTTTAGTTCCTATTGTAATGGTATTTTTTCTCTTCAGATTGTTCATTAATAGTATACAGAAACACTACTGATTCTTGTGTGTAAATCTTGTACCCTGTCACATTGCCAAATTTGTTTATTAGCTCTATTAGCTTTGTATGGATGTTTCAAGGTTTTCTATACATAGGATCATATCATCTACAATAATGAAAATTTTATTTGTTCCTTTCCTGTTTGGATGTCTTTTTATTTCTTTTTTATGCCTAATTGCTTGGCATAGAACTTTCAGTACAATGCTGAATAACAGTGGTGATAGTTTGCATCCTTGTCTTGTTCCTTAACTTAGAGGAAAATTTTGTGTTTTCCACCATTGACTGTGATGTTAGCTGTGGCTCTTTCATACATGCCTTTTGTCATGTTGAGGAAGTTTCCTTCTATTCCTAGCCTTATTTTCTGAGTGCTTTTGTTAAAAAGGGGTGCTCAATTTTATAAATGCCTTTTCAGCATCAATTGGCTTCTGTAGCAGTTTGGCAGTTTGATGTAATTATGAATTCCAAAAATAGATATTGGATTATGCTTGTAAACTGGTCTGTTAATCCGGGCATGATTAAATTATGATTAGGGCAGTGACTGGGCCATGTCAGTAGGGTGTTGAGTACCACCCCTTGGTGGGTGGGGGAATCAAATATAAAAGGTATGGCAAAGGACAGAGGGAGCAGTTTCGATGTTGGAGTCTTGAGCTGGAGCCCTGGGAAGTAAGAGAGCTTGGTTGTGAGGAAGGAGAGAAGGCCCCAGGCTAGAGACAAGCCATTTGCCTGATAGTCTACAGCTGGCCTTGTGGAGAGAAGCAAAGCCTAGAGAGCCTCATAGCCTAGAGCCGACCTTGTGCATGAAACAGAGGAGCTAAGCCTGGAGAGAAACACAGCCTCAGAAAGAGAGGAACCCAAGAAACCTGAACCCTGGCAAATGTTGGCTGCTGATTTGCTCCAACATTTGGCAATGGACTTTGGTGAGGGAAGAAACTTAAGCTGTATGGCCTGGTAACTGTGGACTTCTACCCCAAATAAATACTTTTTATAAAGACCAACTGATTTCTGGTATTTTGCATCAGCACCCCTTTGGCTGACTAATACACCTTCACAGAGTGAGTTAGTAAGTTTCCCTCTTGTTCAATTTTTTGGAAGAGTCTGAGCAGGATTGGTATTGATTCTTAGAATTTTGGTAAAATTCACTTGCGAAGCCATCTGGTCCAGGACTTTTCCTTGTTGTGAAGCTTTTGGTTTCTGATTCAATCAGTTGTTGATGGTCTATTAAGATTTATGACTTCCTGAGTCAGGAGAGGTTGTTTGTGGTATCTAAAAATTTGTCCATTTTACCTAGGTTATGTAATTTGTTAACATACAACTTTTTCCTAGTATCCTGTTATAAACATTTTTATTTCCTTGGGTCAATTTTAATGCCACTCTTTCATTTCTGATTTTAGCTATTTACATTCTCTCCTTTACTTTTCAGCTTAGCTAAAGGTTTGTTGATTTTATTCATCTTTTCTAAGAACCAACTTTTGGTTTCCTTGATTCTCTCTATTGTATCTTTTTAATTTTCTATTTCTTTTATCTCTGTTCTAGTATTTATTTCTTTCCTTCTGTTCTAATTGAGTTTAGTTTGCTCTTATTTTTCTAGCTCCACCAGTTGTGAAGTGAGGTCTTGGATTTGAAATCTTTCTTCTTTTTTAATATAAGCATCTAGAGCTCTATATTTCTCTCAGTACTGCCTTTGGAGCAACCCATAAATTTTGGTACATTGTTTTTTCATTTTCATTCACCTCAAGATATTTCTGAATTTCTCTTGTGATTTCTTCTTTGAACTATTGGTTGTTTAAGAGTGTGTTGTTTAATTTCCATGTATTTGTGAATTTTACAATTCTTCCTCTGTTATTGATTTGT
Organism: Cabassous unicinctus; assembly: GCA_029593785.1. NCBI lineage: Eukaryota > Metazoa > Chordata > Mammalia > Cingulata > Chlamyphoridae > Cabassous > Cabassous unicinctus. The sequence goes on from JAQZBX010061879.1 coordinate 16,291, forward strand.
AGTTTTATTCCATTGTGGTCAGAGAAGTTATATTGTATGATTTCAATATTTTAAAACTTATCTCAACTTGTTTTGTGGCCTAACATATGGTTTCTCCTAAAGAAAGGCTCATGTGCAGTAGAGAAAAATGTGTGTTCTGCTGCAAAGTGAATTGCTGTATATATATGTTAAGTGTAGTTGATGCATAGTTTTGTTCATGTCTTTGATTTCCTTATTGATCTTCTGTCTAGATGTTCTATCCCTTATTTAAAGTGATCTGTTCTAGTCTCCTATTATTAATCTAGAACTGTTTATTTCGCCAATCAATTCTGCCATTATTTACCTCATATATTTTGGAGCTCTGCATGAAGTTCATATATATTTATAATTGTTATATCTTGTTGTTCAGTTAACCCCTTTATCAATCTATAGTGTTCTTTGTCCCTAGTAACAGTTGTTTACTTAAAGTCTATTTTATCTATGTGGCAGTTTGATATTATTTATGAATTCCAAAAAGAGATATAAATTATGTTTGTAAACTGGTCTGTTCCTCTTGGCATGGTATCCTTTGATTGATTTAAATTCAAAGGTTTTACATTTACTTGATTAAATCAAGATTAGGGCTTTGATTCAATCATGTCACTAGGGTATGCAGGGTTGAGTCCCCACCCTCTTGGTAGGCTATATAAATGGACACTCAATCAAGAACACAGAAGCAGATACACAGGAATAGAGACAGCTCC
>JAQZBX010061881.1:0-17011 GCA_029593785.1 Cabassous unicinctus
TCCCATGTGGGAGGTGGGTGCTCAACTGCTTGAACAACATCCACTCCCTCTTTCTTATTTTGAAAGAATAAACAGTGTACTAATTTTAATTCATCCATAAATATATGGAATTTTGCCAGTAGAAATAATTTCACTCAAATCATATGGTAAGGCAAATAGATATTTTCAGAAATGAAATAACTAAAAAACTTTCCATTTCTCATGAAATGGCCACAAAGAGCAATCTAATAGGTGAAGATTATACATTCGATATAAATCGAACACTTACCATATGTTAATTACTATTCTAATAAACTCCCTTCTCTAAAAAAAGCTATACTCAAGTAGAAGAAGACAGATAATAAACATGTAAACAGATATATAATTTTTCAGGGGGTGATACATGTTATAAAGAAAAATAATGCAATGTACAGGTTAGAGATTGATGGGGAAAAGGTTACTAATTTACATTGTGGTCAAGGAAAGCCTCCCTGAGAAGGTAAAATCTGAAAAAGAGATCTGAAGGCAGTGAGAGAGCCCCATGGCTATTTAGAGGAGAAACATTCCAGGCAAAGGAAAATAAGGTGTGAAGGTACTGAGGCAAAAGTGGGCTTGGTATCCTTGCTCCTCAAGCTAGAGGCTAGAAGTGGAGCCTGGAAATGCTAGAGCCAATTGAGCAAGAGGATGAGGTAGTAGATGAATTCAGAGAGGCAGCTTTGGGCCAGATCACATAATGCTTTGTAGACCATGGTAGAGATTTAAGTTGTATTCTGATTGAGATAAGAAGCTATTGGAGGATTTTGAGCAAAGAAACCACATAATTAAAAAGTTATGTTTTAAGAAGATGACTTTGAAGGTTCTATGTGTTTGAGATAGGGGGTAAGGGACAAGTATGTAAGTGGAGAGACCACTTAAAAGACTATTGAATAATTCAGGCAAGAGGTGATGGTGGTTAGATCAGGGTGGTAGCAGTGGGTGGCAGTGAAAGAGTGAGAACAGTAGTGAAATTCTTAATATATTTTGACTGTAGAGCCAGCAAAATCTACAGTTGGATTGTATGAGAAAAAGATTGGTCAATGATAGTTCTAAGGTCTGGAAGAATTGTGAGGCCATTTACTGAGATGAGGAAGAGTATGACGGAAGGGGGTTAGGGAGAAGGGATGCAAGAGTTTAGTTTTGGACGTTTTATGTGTGAGATGCCTGTTAGACATCTAAGTGGAGATGTTGAATAGGCAGTGGGATAGATGAATCTGGAGTTCAGGGGAAAGGTCAGAGCTGGAGAAAGAAGTTTACATCTTGTCAACCTATGGATGCAACTTAAAACCATGGGTTGGAGGAGATCAGGGTGTGAGTAAACTTGAAGAAGTGGCGAGAAGGGCTGAATTTTAGGCACTTAAACTTGTAGAGGTTGGAACAAGTCAGATCAAGTAAAGTTCAAGAGAGACTGGCCAGTAAGTGGACGAGATGGGGAAGGGGCAATAGAAAGTGGTGTCCTGGGTTTCAGAGAGGAACATGTTTCAAGGAGGAAGAAGTGATCAACTCTGTCAAATGATGCTTTTAATTCAAGTAAGATGATGACTCAGAGTTGCTATTGGCTTTGGCAAATTTCAGGTTATTGATATCCTTGACAAGAGCAGTTTCAGTGAGTGGTGAGTGCTTGGCATGCAATTAAAAGATTGGAAGAGAGGAAGTATGATAAAATATGTTGAGATCTTTTAAGGAATTTTGCTAGAAAGGGAAGCAGAGCAATGGGCAGTAGATGAGGGGTCTAGAAAGGGTGCTTTAAAAGATGTATGTATGCTGATGAACGTGATACAATTTATGTAAATAACTGTAATGGAGGAACAGAGTGTTATGAGAAGCTGTTTGGAATATGGGAAGAGAATTAGATCCCAATCAGACTGGCCCCAAACAGAGATTGATTCTCATTTGGGATAGAGAAGATGGAGAATGCTTGTTGGATTGGATGTCATTTGTATTGAGACTGCTAATTTTTGCAATAGATATGGAGGAGAGCATTTCAGGTGGTTCTGGAACAAAGTGAACAGTATAGAGACACACACAAAAAGAAACCATATGACATATTTGAGAAGCAAAACTTGGAAAGTTGCCAAAGGTTGGAAACTATGGGGAAGATAGCTGGAAAAGAAAGACCAAAGACAAATAGTTGAAATCTTATGTGAGGAATTTGAAGTTTTTCTTAGGTCCTGTGGAGCCTTAAAGTGTTTTTGAGTATGAGAGTGAATAATCATATCTATTTTGGGAAGATAATTCGGACAGTAGTGTGGACATTGGATTGGATAAGTGCAATGCAGCCAGGTTGTGGAAAGTCTTCAAAACCAGACTGGGAAACTTGAATTTGATCATATAGGCAATGGGAGCCATACATTGAGTTCTTAAATTGAAAAAGACAAAAAGAAAGTGGTGTTGTGTCTTTTAAAATTAAACTGGAAATGATTTACAAGATGGATTAAAGTGGTGACAGATTGGAAACTCTGTTGATTTGCCTGGCTTTTCCCCTGGAATTTTCCTTGCTGGTTTGTGAAAATATCTTGTTTCTTTTTATAACAGATGTTTAGCCCCAAATATGGAAAATCTGACTTTCTTGCTTTACTCTCATCCTTAGTGTTTTAGTTTAAAAGGCAATCATGGTAGCCAAGGCCTCACCTTGGCATATCTTGGTATCGGATATAGACTCTGATTTTCATACATTTATCAAATACATATTCTATGCTTTCTCTTTGCTGGTCATCATGTCAAGCTCTGGGGAAACAAATAAATGAAACCAATTCTAGTTCTAAACAAGGCACTTATGGTTTAGTGGGAGTTGCTAGCATGTAAAATGTAAAATAATCATAGCACAATGTGATAGGGTCTGTAGCAGTTTGATATTATTGATGAATTCCAAAAAGAAATATTGGATTATGTTTGTAAACTGGTCTTTTCCTCTGGGTGTATTAGAGTGTATTGGATTCAGAGGTTTTACTTTTACTTAATTAAATAATGATTAAGGCTTTGATTGGGCCACGTCATTAGGACGTTGAGTCCCTGCCCTTGGTGGGCAAGGACTCACAGAAAAACCGCTTCTGCAGAGAAGGGAGGTTGGAGCCTTGAGCTGGAGCCCTGGGAAGTAAGCACACAGAGGAGCTTTGTCGTGAGGAAAGAGAGAAGGCTCCGGGAAGAGAAACAAGCCATTCGCCTAATAGTCTTCAGCTGTCCTTGTGGAGCTACCAAAGCAGCTAAGCCCCGAGAGAGACAAACCCCAGTAAGAGAGGAACCCAGGAAGCCTGAACCCTGACAGATGTTGGCAGCCATCTTGCTCCAACATGTGGCCATAGACTTTGGTGAGGGAAGTAACTTACACTTTATGGCCTGGTAACTGTAAGCTTCTACCCCAAATAAATACCCTTTATAAAAACCAACCAATTTCTGGTATTTTCCTTCAGCACCCCTTTGGCTGACTAGTACAAGGCCTATGCACAAAATGCTCCTGGGAGTCCAGGGGCAAAAGTAACTCTACCAGAGAAGGTCAGAGCTTCATGGAAAAGGTAACATTGGAGTACCTCGACCTGTATAGATATTCAGCTGGCTGAGAAAAAGGGAAAGAGTGTTTCAGGCAGAGGGAAGAATATGCATAAAGTCTTGGCCTTGAGAAAAAGCATAGTATGATAGGTGACTTTGAAGTCGTTGTGCCTAGAGGACAGTGTATGGGATGGTGAGTGGCACCATGTGAGTCTTCATTGAGGGTCAGGGCTGAATTGCCAAGGACCCTGTGGACTATGTTGAGGAGTCTGAATTCTATTCTGCAGGCCAGTGATTCTTAACCTGTTTTACTGTTGACTCTTTTTTTTCTTTTAAACAATTTATTGAAGTATATCATTCATACATGAACATACATAAACTATAAGTGTTCAGTAAACATCATGAACTTACAAAACAAACATGCATAATATCATGCAGGGCTCCCACATATCACCCCCCCCCACCACCAAACACCCTACATTGTTGTGAAACATTTGTTAACAAATCATGAAAGAGCATCATCAAAGTATACTACTATCTATTCTGTATCTTCCTCCTCTATACGTTTTTTAAAGGATTTATTTATTTATTTACTTTTATCCATTTTTACACCCCCCCCCCCCAATTTTTGCTGTTTCTGTGTCCATTCACTGGGCAACTCTCTGTGTCCATTCCCTGCCCTCTCTTCCCATCCTTCTCCTCCTGTCTTCACTGGGACTCGATCCTTGGAATCTTCAATGTGGGAGAGAGGCATCCTACCGCCTGCACCACCTTAGTTCCTGTTTTTCAGTGCATCTCGTCTTGGCTTTCCCTTGTGTCACTCTCCTGTTATGTCATCATCTTTCTGCGTGGTTCGCGGGGCCTGACAGTGCGCCCGCTCATAGGGCCTGGGGGTGCACCCACGCACAGGGCCTGGAGGCTCACCTGCTTGCAGGGCCTGGTGGTGCATGCGCCTTCTATATTTTTCTTTTTTTAAATTTTTACTGAGAGGTCCTGGGGATTGAACCCAGGTCCCTCCATATAGGAGATGGATGCCCAACCACCCGAGCCACATCTGTCCCCCTGCTAAATCTCTTAAGATTGACCAAAGATACCCAAAGTTATAGTCTTTTCCCATACAGGATGGTCATATAATAAATCAGGCTTAGTTTATCACCGGCATTCTAAAAACCAGACCTAGGGAGAAAAACTAGGTCTGGGACGCATGCATGGTTTCTAATACAGCAAATGTTAACCTACCCTGATTATCATAAAATCAGGTCAGCGAGAATGTTCACAGTGTTGACTCTTTTAACAGCTCCCTTTTCCATGCCCTCCTCTGTCTTTCTAGTACAGGCTCTAATCATCTGTGGCAGTTTGATATTATTTATGAATTCCAAAAAAGATATTTAATTATGTTTATAAACTGGTCTGTTCCTCTGGGCATGATACCCTTTGATTGTATTAGATTCAACTGAGACGCCTTTGATTAAATTATGTTTGATCGACCACATTATTAGGGCGTGCAGGGTTGAATCCCCACCCCCCTTGGAGGGCTGATAAAACAGACTCTCACACAGAAGTATACACACAGAGAAGAACAACACAGAGGAAGAGAGACAGCTCATTAGACACGGCAGAGGCTCCGGGAAGAGAGATGAGCCTGATAGTCTACAGCTGACCTTGTGAAGCGAACAGAGCAGCTGAGCCAAGAGAGAAATGTGCCTGGGGGAGAGAGATGAGCCTCATGCCAGCCTACAGCTAAGAAAAGAAAGCTGGGACCATAGAGCCTTAAGAGGAAGAAGGAAGGCTTGAACCCTCACAGACATCACCCGCCATCTTGCTCAACACATGGCAAATGACTTTGGGTGAGAACGTACCTCTTATGGTACCTTGAGTTGAACTCTTTAGGGCCTTGTGACTGTAAGCGTCTACCCCAAATAAATATCCTTTTTAAAAGTCAACAGAGTTCTGGTACTTTGCATCAGCACCCCTTTGGCTGACTAATGCATCATCTCTTATCAAAACCACTGCAATAGTCTTCCAAAGGGTCTCCCTTACCCCTGGTCCTCCATTCTGCTCTCTAGGTGATCTTTCTGTATACAGATCTAACCCTGATATTCTCTATTTCATATAGTATAAAGTCAAAACTTCTTAACACATTACATAAGGTTCTTTGGAAACTTCTCTCTCCAGAACCTTACATCCCTTCCACACTAAACTCTGCTCAAACAAGCCACCATGTTTATTGTTTCCTCACTTGTTCTCCAGCAGCTCTGAATGGTCCAAAATGCACCCCATCCCTCCACTGACCACCTCTTCATTTTTTGAGATTCAGATGAAGCCCAATCTTTCCTCTCCTGTGTTTCCCATTAGCAAAGCATATCTGAAGTAATCTCTCCCTCCTTCTGCCCCTCTGTACTGGCAATAAACTACTATCTCAGAGCCTAAATTAGTCTGCTTATTTTTTTTTTTTACATGTTTCCTCCTACGAGACTAAAATCTTGGGTTTAAGGGCCATGAATATCTGTTTTTATAGTCCCAATTCCTGTTTCAGTACCTGGCACATAAGTACTCATTAAATGCTCTAGAAATGAATGTATGTGAATAGAGCCTGGTATCCAGAAGTAACTCATCCATATTTCCAAATACTCTAATTGATACTAATAAAATACTAATAAAATTCTAATAAAATACTCTATCACTACTGTAGTGGACACATTTTTAGTGATTGGAATGCTCATGCCTGCTGATTTAATATCCCTCTTAGATATTTCTAATGAGCACACATTCTTTTTGAATCTACCCTTTTTTATATTCATGCAGATGCCTATTGCATTTTAATATATCTGCTTTCTAGTTATAATTCCAGTTTATTTTTTCAACAAACATATTCAGACTATACTCTGTGCCAGAAACAGTTCTAGATTCTGAGGGCATAAAGATGACTAACACATTGTCCCTACATAAAGGAGCTAATGGCTAGGTGAAGGGGACAAATATATAAACTAACAATTATACTACAGTACATTAAGTGCACTGATAGAGATGTGCATGAGTAATTACCCTAGTGGTTTAATGAGATTGAAAGCACAGATGTGTCTAGATATTTTCTAAGTCTTTTTGCAAAACATTTATTGTTTCTTGGGGTATGTATTTTCAGAAGATGACTTTTCCCTAACCTTATTTCCTTGCTCTAAAGACACCTTACTGGGGCTCTCTGTGTACTGATTACACCTAAAATGCCTCTGTGAGAATTTCCAGAAGCCTCTGTCCTGGCTGTCATCCTCATTAAAGAATCACACAAAGAGAAGGCGCCTTTAGAGGACTTTAATACCCTTTTTTTCTTCACTTACCACCTCATATAAAGCTCGGATTGACAGCTGATTCAACTCCAGTTCTGAGACCTTGTAATATGTGAAGTGAAAGATACTGGGCAAAGGGAGCCATCACTGCTCTTTCTCATCTGTCCCTAATGCTGGGGCCTGGAATGTGGCTTCCCCATTCTTCAGGGAGAAAAGAGCAATTCCCAGTAGTTGGGAGTACCTCAGAGGAATCTGAAAGAATTGTGATGAATCTACAAGAGCTGCCAAGCTAATATAAACCACTAACCACTTCAGAACCTAATTAAAATACCTATATATCTGTTCAAATGTTTCTAATTCTGTATGTCTTTTATAGACTATTCTGTCAGCATTATCTTTCCTTTAAAATTCCTGCAGTGCAAATAAACACTGACTGCCAGACCAACTTGGTTGGTTATAGTGCTCACTGACAGAGATACAGTGTTACTGAAATGCAATACACGTTTCTAACAATGTTGATTACCAATTGAACCCATTCCCTTATGTGATAAAAACCAGTTTAAATTATCTGGCCAAAGGTATTATTTAAGTTTTTTTTGTGTGAAGTATTTGGTGTGAAAAATATGGGCTTTTTAAGAAAATAATTTTTAAGTAAAGTTTCCATGTTACTTTAAATTATCTATCTCAAGCCAAGGATAGGCTCTACTGGCTATGAGGGAATTAGGCTGGTATTGCATGCAAGTCAGATTACTTCTGACCTAGCCAAAAAATGAAAAGTAAATATTGAGATGATGTAGGGAGCCAGGCAGAATTTTCGGCCTTGAACCAAAACAGGAAAAGACCTAGGTTCTCTAGGGATTACAGAGGCTGAAAGAAACTCTTAAACATAGGTCCAGGGCAGAAAAGTTAACTAGCAAGAACAGTAACCCTGTTCATACTTGTATTATAGCTCTTGTCACATTGTTTACTTATCTGTTTACATTTCAGTCTTTTCACCAAACTATGAGTTCCACAAGGTCAGGAATAAGGGATATTTATGTCTATATCCTTTATTTTTTGGAGGAAATGAAGAAAAGCGAAAGAAGGCTGGTAGGTAATCCCACAAATAAATGGGATTCATGGGAAGATATTTGTGTTTTAATATTATGTCAAACTTACCTGATAACATAAGACTATGTGAATGGTTAGAGAGGTCTTCCTGGCTCTCTTATTTAGAATCTTTCTTTCCCCAATTTCTCTCTCATCACCTTGTTTGTTTCCTTTCCAGTGCTTATGAGAGTCTATAATGACCTTATTTATTTTTTAGTTTACATCTTCCTCATTTCAGGGTAATTCCATGAAGGTAGGAACCTTATCAGTGGTCGTGTTCATTCCTGCCCAACAACTATTTGTTGCTCAATAACTGTTTGCTAATTGAATCTTTGAATGAATTAATTTGTGTGATTTAGGTCTAATGCAAGGTGTTCTTAACCAGGGGTCCACGAAAGGTATCAGGGGGTCCGTGAGCTTGAATTGAAAAAATTAACTTATTATCTTTATTTTTTTCTGACCTCTAACTGAAATCTAGCATTTCTTTTACTTATGAAGGCATGCAATAAATAAATTACAGTAGTATTCATTTCACCTGACTGACAAAGGGGTCCATACAACAAAAAAGATTAAGAACTCCTGGTTTTATGAATATAAGTTTGTGTCCTAAAAATTTCATACATGATAGAAAAAGCTTAATTACATACCAGAATACCATGAGCAGAAGGGGAAGTAGAACTACTGAAAAAAGAAGAGTGGTTTTTTTTAGTTTGTTTGTTTGTTTTTGTTTTTTTAAATAAGGCCTTGAATCCTGGTGTTTGATCTCTGGAAGGGAGAGCTCTCCCTTTTTATTATTTTTCCAAGTGGCAGTGGAAAATTAACTCAATGCCAGTGCAGGAAGGGAACTTGGTTAGTGGTATTCTTATCTTTGAAAGTTTCTTCTGGTTTGGAGATAGTGGATGAGGGAGTTGTATCAATCAGTCAAATATGTCACAGGGAGTTAAGCACCATTTCCTTTCTAAAAAAGTGTTCTGTACCTGGCATGTGACAGGAACTGGATGAGGCCACAAAAATATAAGGATGCCTAACAAGAACTTTATAAGGTGACACCAGGTGCAAAGTAGAACTCCCAGGTATAGATGTTGGAAAATGTCTGTGTACTAGCTTTTCTGTCTTTCCTCATTTCCTTTTGATTTTTAAAATCATTTCCTTAAAATTTTTAAAAAATGTCCTCTTCTTCACCTTCTATTTCTCTTAAGGCTTTATCTGTTGTTTTTATTTGCTTTTATATTCCTTTGGTTTCAGCTTCATTTCTGAAATGGTGTTGTATTTCTAATTCTTTTCTGGTCTGTCACCTCATTGCTGAGTTTTTTGCTCTGATTTATGATGTTCTGTCCCATCTTGAATCATTTTCTTCATGTCTTTTAACTCGTTTTGAAATAGTAGGTTACAATTTGGAGCTGTTTTATGGGTGCACTTTCCTGGCCTGCTTTCATTGTCTGTAGGGATGCTAGTATGCTCCATATTCTCGTTTTTCTTTCAATAATATTGTAAAGGATGTTTCCCCATACTTTTCTGTTACTTTTCTATGGGAAATTATTTTTCCTGAACTTTTACAATGAGGCGGGGCACAGAAAAGTTTTCCGACTTCAACAAACTCCCTCTTCTGTTGTTTTTGTGTAGTGGTCAAACCTTGGCGGCTTGCTTTCTGGGATTCCCCCGACCTGTCGCCTCACCCCCACCCCCACCCCACCACCCGCACCTTTTCTTTCCTTCTTCCCAGTTGCCCTGGTGCTGCTGAGATTTGATTCCAGCAGCAACTTCTCAGCTTGGAGCCCTGTCCCAGACCCGAGCGTCGGCAGGTCCCAGGCTTTGGAGTCCCAAGGGGGCTCGACTGCTCCTCCTCGCGTCCCTGCAGTCTCGCCGGGGGGCCCAGCGCCGCCGAGTGCCAAAGCCGGCCAAGCGCTGCCACGTGGGCGGCGCGCTGCTGGCTGCTGCGCGGGAGCGGGGCGGCGGGGCTCACCTGCCGCGGGCACCTGTGCTCACCTGCAGGCCGCGATCGTTGGGCCCAGGCTCGTTCGCAGCCGCCGGCCGCTGGCTTCCTTCTCCCTCCCCACAGACCCTGCGAATTTGTGGCTGTCGGTGGTTTGCTCCCATCTGCTTGTAATTTGGGGGGAGGTGTTGTAAATGTTGTGCAGGGGTTTTTGGCTTTGCCATCTAGTTGCTCTGTCGTTGTTTGGTAGGGATTCGGAGACGATGAAAAACTGAGCCATTGCCGTCTCTCCGAATCCTCGTCAACTACCTTTAAAGCAGAAACAAATCTTAGGCTGCGGATGCGTCCTTCCAGACAGGACCTTTGAATGAAAGAGCGGTCCCAAATATTTATCAAATGTATGGTCTCCTGTTTATGGCTTTACCACTCCCTATTAAGCAGCTTATTTCTTTCTACCTTCCACATGTGGTTTAAGTAATTTCTCCAAAATGCATTTATGATCATGTCCCCCTTCCCCACCCTTTCCTATGAATAAACCCTAAACTGCTCGCAGGGCATGAAAGACTCCCCATGACATGGGCCTTTTTTCCTCTTTGGTTTGACCTCCAGCACTTTGCCTTCTAACGCTGTGCAATAACCCTGGGCCGCTTGTGGGCACCCACTTATATGCTGTTGCTTTTGCCCATCCTATTGCTTCCACTTTCCATACATAACTGCTCTCCTCTGGGATCCCACAGCATCTTGTACTTATCGTTATCTTGTCATTTACCAGGTAAGATATATATGATCTGCTAAAGTGTCTATCTCCTCCACTTGACCGTACACTAGGGACCATATCTTATTCAGCTTTGTGCCTCCAGTATCAGTACAGTGTCTTTTGCCCATAGAGATACTAACATCTCCCCTACTTCTTGCTTCTACCAGTCCTTTCTAAGCCATTTTACCTGCTCTTGCTATGTCAGCTGTGTTCTATTTCCTGTATTCCCATGGTATACTAAAAAAAAAAATATCCATGTTGATAACTCTCAAATGTATCCCTCTGGCTCAGGCACCTCTTCTGAACTCCTGGTCAGTTTTTCAAATGCTCACTTAACATCTGCACTTGACTGTCCCACAATAAACCAGAATCAAGATCAGACCCTCCGCTAGTGTTCCCTAGCTCCATCAATCAATGGCACCCTGTTGATCATGCCAGAAAATCCGAGTCATGCTAACTCATTCTGTTTTTTTAAACTCCTCAAATATCAGGTCTTGTTCCAAGCCTGTCTCAGATCCATCGTTTTCTCTCTTTATTCACTGTCACTGCACCAGTGGAAGCCATTTCATTTCTCATCTGAAGCCATTTTAAACAGACTCCTAACTATAACCTTGTGTTCACTCTGGATGGTCTCTAATCTATTTTACACATGACACACAAAATTATCTCTAAAAAATGAAAACCTGATTATCTTCTGCTTAAAACCTTTCAATGGCTTTTCATTGCTCTTAGCATGAACTCCAAAAATCTTTAAATTGGCCTGTAAGATCCTGTTCTTCCTTTTGGTCACTGGTTTTCAAGTTCTTCAAATTCAACCAGTGACTTCCTGTCACCCAATCATGCTGTTCCTTCTGCCCAAACATTCTTTCCCCGTTCTTCTACCACTTACCGGGCCAAGCTCATACTTCACCTTCAAATTTCAGATAAAATGTCTGAGAAATCCTTTCTTATGCTCCAGATTAGCTTGGCTCACCAATTATGCCCCCCTCCCCCCCCCTCCACTATACACTCTTTACTTCTTCAAAGTACTTATCACGTATCTAATTGAAACTCCTTGTGTTATTCTTTGTCTTCTGACTGCCTTCCTTGCTCGGCTGGTAGGCTCCATGGAAATAGGACAGAGTCATTCTTGTTGAGTATTGTATCCTAGCATGTTGTGCATTACATAGTAGGTTCTTAAATATTTTTTGAATAAATGAATAGATTAACAAATGATTCTGATAATGGAATGCCTTTTGGATCTATATCTCCCAGGTCTTACCTACCCTTACTTTGAACTCTGGACTCATATTTTCAACTGTCTTCCAGACATTTTGGCCTAGGCATTTTACAATTACCGGTGTCCCCAATGTGTCCAAAATGGCACCTATTTATTAGGTATTACAGAGAGGAGGCATTTTGACTGCCCAGTTAGCTCATAGATGAAAGCCAACTGCTGAAAAATGTTTTGATTGCAAAGCAAAATTTAAGATGAATTGTAAAAGGAATGAAATTGTAGCTAAAATATACATTTCTAACAAAAATGCCTTGAAACTATCTTTTAAAATATTGGCTAGTTTTTATTTGTTTAGGGTTAGAAGTTTCAATAAAATTGTCTATTCAAAATTGAAATATTAGACACTTACACAACCAGGATACTGTAGTGTTCTAGAAAGCAAAGGAAGAGAGTATTTTTCAAAAAGCTGGGAGTTATCAACTGTAGCCAAAGCTTCTGGGCAGTTAAATAAGAGAAAGGTTCAAACATCTCCGTTAGGTAAGCAGCATGCAGGTTAGTAGAGACCTTGACAGTGGAGTTATACACATAGAAAACAAATGGCAAATGCACTGAATCCTGAATGTCGTGCCATTATTTACATACAATTAAAATGTTTTTGTTACGATATATTACACATAGAAAAGTTCATAAAACATATGCATACTGTTCAACAAATAATTATAAACTAATACCCAAATAAATTAACATCTGGGTCAACGAAAAGGTCCCGACCAGCATCCCCCAAATTTCCCAAAAATGGTCATAAACTTCTTCCTTCTTTCTGACTTTTATGGTTAACATTTCTCTGCTTTTCTTTATATTTCTATTAATTAAATATGCATCCCTAAATAACATAGGTTGATTTTGCTTGTTTTGAAACTTTATTAAAATGAAATCACACTGTATGCATGCTTTTGTGATGGGATTTTATGTTCAGGATTGTATTTGTAGATTCATCCATGTTGCAAAGTATAGTTGTAGTTTGTTCATTTTCAGTGCTCTATAATATTCCACATTTTCTTAAAATTTCTTCTAGTGGTAATGAACTTTAGGGTTGCTTCCCATTTGGGGCTATAATGAACTAAGAATGATGCTGCTATTAACTTTCTTGCACGTATACTCTGGTGCATTTGTGCACCAATTTCTTCAGGGTATATACCCATCAACTTTGGCAGTTAATAGCTGTATCAGTCAGGGTTCTCACCACCCACTCTTGGTACCAAGCTGTATTAGTCAGGGTTCTCTAGAGAAACAGAACCAACAGGAGATAGCTGTAAATAGTATGAGATTTTATAAAATTCTCTCATGTGACAGTGGGGACGCACAAGTCCAAATTACACAGGCAGGCTACAAACCCAGGGGCTCTGATGAAGGTCCTTGATGAGTTCCAAGGAGACATTGGCTGTCCAAAGTAGAGCTGGAATTTCTCTCTGAATGCTGAAATCACTTCCCCTTTTAAGGTATTCAACTGATTGGATAAGACAGCCATGTATGCAATCAACTCACTGATGATTTTTTTAAAGATTTATTTATTCTCCACCCCACCCCCATCTGTCTGCTCATTGTTTTGCACTTGCTGTCTGCTTGTCTTCTTTAGGAGGCTCTGGGAACCACACCGGGGACCTCTTATGTGGGAGGTGAGCACCCAACTGCTTGAGCCATGGCCACTCCCCTGATGATTAAAGTCCATAAAATGTCCTTGTATTACAATCAGCCCAGTGCTTGCTTGGTCAGACAACTGAGTACCATTACCTGGCTGAGCTGACACATTAGCCTAACCATCACAATGCCAAACTGTTTTCTGTAAGTGAATGTTCAAATGTTCAAGTTTACACTGCTACCAGCAGTGTATGGGAGTTCTTGTTGCTACACATCCTTTTTTTTTTTTTTTAAAGATTTATTTATTTACTTTATTTATTCCCCTGCCCCCCCTTGCTGTCTGTGTCCATTTGCTGGGTGATCCTCTGTGTCTGTTTCCTGCCTTCTCTTCTCATCCTTCTCTTCCAGTCTTCACCGGGATTGAATCCTAGGAACCTCTGATGGGAGAAAGGCACCTTGCCACCTGCGTCACCACAGTTTCTAGTTTCCGGTGTGTCTCGTCTTGGCTCTCTCCTGTGTCTCTCCCTTGCTGCGTCATCATCTTGCTGTGTGGCTCGGCGGGGCCTGGCTCACTGCACACAAGTGCGCAGGCTGGTGGCTCGCTGTGTGGGCTGGTGGTTTGCTGTGTAGGCCGGTGGCTCGCCTACACACCTTCTATTTTTACTTCACCAGGAGGTCCCCGGGGAGAACCTGGGTCCCTCCATATGGTAGATGGAGGCCCAACCACTTGAAACACATCTGCCCCCGCTATACAACCTTGACAACACTTTTTAATTCATACCAGTTTAATAGAGGCATAATATCCATACCCATTTTATTCTAAATTGGTGCTTTATAAAATAATAATATGTCAGTATATGGTAGATTGTTTCCAAAGATGGCCACAACAATCTCTCCCACCCTACGTACCTACAATGTGACTTAGAAGCTTCTCCATCAAGGTGCAGAGTCTGTTCCCCCCACCCCCCAATCTGGGCTGGCTGCATGACTTGTTTGATTTTCATACCTAGCTCTTTAGAAGCTGCCTAGCTGTCATGGGATCCAGCTGCCATGTAAATAAGCTTGGGGTAGACTACTGAATGATGAGACACTATGTGGAAAGAGAGAGGAGAAGCCAACCCCCAGCTATTCCAACCACCGCAGTTGAGGTGTTAAACCCATGAGTGGAGCCATCTTAGACATTCCAAGTCAAGCTCCTAGCTGAATGCTTCTGCACAAGTGACCCTAGCGAATACCATGTAGAGAAATAATAAATGATTGTTATTTTAAGCCACTAAGTTGTGGAAATTTTGTTATGCAGTAATAGATAACTGAGGTACAATATATATCAATTCTTAAAAATGTTTATACTCTTTATCAGTTGCTTTTAACAATCTATCTTAAAGAAATAGTTAAGAATGTGGTTTTAAATATGTGCAAAGATATTCATTGTAGTATTATTTACATTTTTAAAAGTGAAAACAACTTCTATGTTTAAAATAAGGAATAATAAAATAAATTATGATGTGTTCATAAGATAGAATTCTGTACAGACAAAACTATGTTGAAAGGATTTTTAATGACATTTGAAAATGCTGCTGAAGAAAAAAATCAGATGGTGATGGCAGTTGTATATATACCTCCCAACACACAAGCACACACACATATTTCTAACTTGCTTTAAAAATTGTATATAGAAAAATATTAGAAAAAATATATTAACTGTGGTTTAGTGGTTTTGATGGACTCTTTCCCATTCTCTATAAGTTTTCTACAGACAGGATATATTACTAACATAAGGAGAGAAAAATAAGCTTATGTTTAGAGCAGTAGAAAATTTGCAGTCAAATTCGACGTACTCTGGCAGAGAATATGCTTCTCTAGCTTAATTTGTACATGCTGTGGCATTCTACTTCCCTTGGTGGCAGTCAGTTCACATTTCAGGAGCTTGGTAACCCGGACTTTTGAATTTCATGAAACAAAACTGGGAGAACAACATGGGGTTGCTAACTCTTTATTTTTCTAAATAATAATAATAAAAAAACCTATTTATTTATTATTTATTTTTCTGATCAAATTTGGTTTATTTTAAGTTTGTACCATAATACATTCCAAACAACTTTTCATTCTGGCCGTTTCACAGCTTCATAAACCTTATGCCACTGCTGTCATTCCAAAAACTGCCAGGACTGTGGCAGTCAAGTGGTCCAGCCTTACAGTTAAGAATCTATAGGAATACAGTTAAGAATCCACATGATAGGTGATAAGAGGGCAGTATCCACGGGCTGCCCCGATCCTCCTTTTGCTCCCTGATTGGTAGGGTGTGATCTTAGGACTATATACATAGGTATTGAATATTAATCAGTGAAAAAGAAGTAAGAAGAAAATAATCTCAAAAATAAAGGACAGTCCTTTATTTTTAGCTTTACAGAAACTCACTTGGCTCTTTTTTATTTTCATTTTCCCATGGATTGTAGAAACTTCGCTTTGGGAGACTCTGGCTCAAAGAAAGGCAAACAACACTAAACCATAAAATTACCCAGGGACAGCAAATGTCGTATATATTCTTTCTCAGTAGGAAAGCACCTAGGTTTTTCAATTAAATTATCTCTGAAGTCGGGAGTAATGGGATTTCTAGAGTCATATGTCAAGTTAGCTTTCTCTTAGTCTCAAAGTTTCTCCAAGAGGAGATATTTATTAAATATTCAGCCTCTGGGGCCCTACTTCAGACCTACTGATACAGAATTGTTGCAAGTGTTGCCTAGGAATTCACATTTTTAATAACATCTTCATGGGAATCTTACATACCTAATATTGAAGGAAAAATGGTCTTTGAGGAGTTCCTCTATCTTGATCTGACTGGTAGTTACATAGCTGTAATTTATGTAAAAATTCATCAACATATACGACATTTGCACTTCATGTAAGTTATACTTCAGTAAAAAGTAAAAAGAAACAAAAATACTAGGAACTACATGCTGCTTTAGCAAAAAAGTAAATCTTGCTTAGTAAATTTTAATTAACAACAGCAGCCATAAATTATATATTTCTTTTGTACTGAAACAGATTGTTTTGAGTTTTTATTAGCAAACTTACACACCAGTCATTTTAGAAAGAAGATTTTGCATACTTTTGGTTAAAATATCTTTGATTTTTTAGGGGAAAATAATTTTAGTTTAGAGTTAAATTTATTTGCTTGAAAAACAGGACACCGTTTTGTTTTCTTTGATATAGATAAGATTCATTTTAGATTTTAAAATTTTGTATTTCTTTAGACACTTGATGTTTTATCACCCTAGAGCTTTGTTTTGGGACGATGATGCAATGCAAGCATCTGTAGAAGATAGAAATAGAGAAAAGAAAAATAAAGAAGGAAAGAAAATGGATTAATCATTGCCCTAAGGACAAAACATACCTGCCGGAAGCGGGTGTGGCTCAGTGGATAGAGCCCCCGTTTACCATATGGGAGGCCCGGGTTCGCGCCCCGAGGCCTCCTTGTGAGGGCACGCCGGCCTGAGCGGTGCGGTGGGCTGATGCAGCAACCTCACGGCAGGAAGCGGCTGTGGCGCAATGGATAGCGCACCCGTTTACCATATGAGAGGCCCCGGGTTCGC